>PVKZ01006338.1:0-36678 GCA_004027375.1 Macroglossus sobrinus | reverse complement strand
TTAATCTCTCTTGTAGTTCATTATTGGTGTATACAAATGCAACCGATTTCTGAATATTATCTATTTTCTGGTACCTTGCAGATTTCATTTATTCGAAATTTTGGTGGAATCTTTAGGGTTCTCTACATACAGTATCGTGTCATCTGCAAATAATGACAGTTCTTTCAAACTCAGATGCATTATATATTTTTTTCTAGTCTGACTGCTCCAGTTAGGACTTCCAATATTGTGCTGAATAAAAGTGGTGAATGTGGACATTCTTGTCTTGTTACTGATCTTAAAGAAAAAGCTTTCGGCTTTTCACCATTGAATATAGTGTTAGCCATATGTGGCCGGTATTATTTTGAGGTATGTTCCACCTATCCCCACTTTGCTGAGTTTTTTTTTTTTTTAATCCTAAATAGATGTTGGATTTTGTCACATTTTTTTTTGCATGTATGAATATGTTCATTTGACTTTTATTTTCATTTTGTTTATGTGGTGAATCGTGTGAATTGTGCAGTTAGTAAACCAACCTCGCATCCTTATGATCCTTTCAATCCATTGCTGAATTTGATTTGCTAATATTTTTCGTCAATTTCTGTATCTACGTTCACCAAGGATATTGGCCTGTAATTGTCTTATATTGAATTGTCTATGTCTTTAGTTTGGTATCGGGGTAATGGTGGCCTCGTAAAATGAGTCTGGGTGCCTTCCTTCCTCTTCAGATTCTGGAATAGTTTGAGAAGGATAGGGATTTTTTTCTTCTTTGAATGTTTTGTAAAATTCTCCTGTGAAGCCTGGTTCAAGACTTTTGTTCGTTGGGAGGTTTTTGATTACTGATTTGATTTCGTTAGTAGTTATCAGTCTGTTCTGATTTTGTCTTTTCCCGATTCAGCCACTTTTCCTTGTTGATTTTCTGTCTGGATGAGCATCCACCGAATTCACTGGGGTCTTAAAGTCCCCTACCATTGTCGTCTGATAGTCTATCTCTCCCCCTTTACGTCCATCAATATTTGCTTTCTGGTTGCTATTTAGCTGCCATTTGGTCGGGGGGGGGGGGGGGGCGTGGTCCATAGATGTTTACAAGAGTTATATCATCTTGCTGGATTGATCCATTTGTCATTATGTAAGGTCCTTTGTCTTTTGTTACAGCCTTTCTTTCAACGGTCGTTTTGTCTGATAGAAGTATTACTACCCCAGCTTTTTTTTTTTGTTTCCATTTGCATGAAATACCTTTCCCCATCCATTTACTTGCAGTCTGTGTGTGGCTTTCGATCGGAAGAGAGCGTCTCTTGTAGGCAAGCAGGTGTACGGGTCTTGATTTTTTTTCTTTTAATCCGTTTAGCCACCCCACATCTTTTGATAGATGCGTTCAATCCATTTACGTTTAAAGTGATTATTGACAGGTATGTCGTTACTGCCATTTTATTGTTTTCTGGTTACTATTGTAGTTCATCCCTGTTCTTATTCTTTTGCTCTCTCCTCTTTTATGCTGATAACTTTCTATCGTTTGTTATGCTTGAATTCCTTTCTCTTTATTCTCCTGTATTTCTTATAGAATTTTGGTTTGTGGTTGCTATGTGCTTCATATATGCCAAAGTAAGTTTATAGCTGCCAAGGCTGCTTCAGTTTGAACACATTCTAAAATCACACACACCCTCCACGTTTACGTGTTTTTCATTTGTGACTCTCTGCACTTCGAACTTGTATGTCACTTTCCTTCAGCAGACCGGGAAAGTTTTCAGTCAATACTTCTTCAAATAGGTTTTCAATCTCCTGCGTCCTCTTTTCTCCTTGTGGTATACCTCTGATGCAAATGTTGGTATGCCTGATGTTTTCCCAGAGGTTTCTTAAACTATTCTCATTTAAAAAAAATTTTTTTTCCCACCGCTGTTCTCCGATTGGGTGTTTTTCGCTACTTTGTCTTCCAGATCACCGACTTGCTCTTCCGCTTCATCTAAACTGATTTTGATTCCTTCTTACATTGTCTTCATTTCAGTTGTATATTCATTTCTGACTACTTTTTTTTTTTATGTTTTCAGTCTCCATTTCTATGTTTCCTATTTCTTTGTTGAAGCTCTCACTGAGTTCCTTTATTCTTCCCCTAAGTTCATTGAGCATCCTTGTAACCGGTATTTTGAACTCTGCATCTGGTAGATCGCTTGTCTCCATTTCGTTTAGTTCTTTTTCTGGAGTTACTTGATTTGGGACAAGTTTCTTTGTCTCCTCACTTCTGCTGACTCTCTGTATTTGTTTCTGTTTATTTGGTAGATATGCTCCCTCTCCTAGTCTTGACAGAGCGGCTTTATGTAGAAGGTGTCCTGTGAAACCCAGTGGTAGTCTCCCTGGTCACCTGAGCTAGGTGCCCCAGGGGTGTTCACCATGTGGGTTTGCGTTTCCCCTCTTTCAGTTACTGTTGCCACATCAGTCGGTCATGTTGACCCTCAGGTTGACCGGCTGTGAGGGCTGTTTGTGACTGTGGTGGACAAACTGTTGTGTGCGGGCACTGACCTCGCAGAGAGAATCTTTAGCGATGCTCTGGTGCCATCGAGTCTGCTTTCCAGGTGTGTCATTGGTGAAGCTGGTTGGGTGGTGCCTTGGTGTGATCTGATGCCGGCCACCATATGTGTTGGTTTTAGATCCTCTTGGGAGGCACTTTGGTGCAGGCCAAGGTCAGCCACCATTTGTGCCGGGCTTGGGGCCTCTTGGTAGGCGCTACAGAGTGATCTGAGGTTGGCTGCTGCTTGTGCTGGCTTTGGAGGTGCCTGGGAGAGGATGCTCCGCAAGCCGAGGCCTGCTGCCACTTGTACCGGGCTTGTGGCTACTTTGCTGACCCAGACGGGCCGATGCTTATGCCATGCCTGGGGCCACGTGATGGGAGTTACAATGCAAGTTGAGACTGGTTGCCATCTGTGCCGGGTTTGGGCCACTGAGCAAGAGCTACAAGGCTCTCTGAAGCCAGTCACTGCCTGTTTGGGATTGTTGGACCTTGAGAGATTTGGGGAAAGTCTGCAGTACAAGCCAAGACAGGCTGCTTGTGTGGAGGAGCCACTGGAAGAGGCTCTGGCCTGGCGAGCAAGTTGGCTGGGGCAGGGTCCCAGGGAATCACCAGGGTGGGGAAAACGATGTAAGTCAGGTTTATGGAGACAAAGATTTCATGCCCACTTGTACTGGACCGGCTGGGTGAGAGGGGAGCTCACAAAAGCACAGTGGCATCTGCCAGTGCTTCTGTCCCTAAAAAGAGCTGCTCCTAACCCTACTCCTCCAGCCCTCACCCTGAAGTTAGCCAATCAGTTCCTCTCTGTATAGCCTCTGCACTTTGTGTATTGCTGCCCCTATACCAGTATTTAGAGTGAGTGAATTTGTGACAGAGTGAGGAAACTTTCACTCACTGGGGACCTCCGCAGCAGATATTCTTTCTGCTTCTTAACCACTACACCATGGGTATAGGATGCAGCCATTCTATATGTCTGCCCTTCCTACCAATTTTAGGTGGCTTCTTGTTTATATCTTTAGTTATAGGAATTCTATTCAGCTCATCTTCAGATTTTCTCAACATGGCTGTTCCCTAATTTAGTTGTAAATTTGATGTGGGAGTAGGAGTAGGCAAAGGCAAGCAGTTTGCCTTCTGTTACCCTGACTAGAACTCCGTGTGATTTGTCATCTAGCTAACAGTTTCTCATTTACCTTTTCAAAAAACTAATTTTTGGTTTCACTGATTTTTCTCTACCATTTATTGATTTTTATTTTACTGATTTTCACTCTCATCTTTATTATTTCCTTCCTTCTGCTCGCCTTTAGATTTTTTCCCTTAGATCTTAAGGTAAAAGTTTATTGATATAGGATATATCTTACTTTCTAATATTGGTGTTAAGACACAATTTTCCCTTTAAGCACTGCTTCAGTTGCATCTCAGACATTTCGATATGTTTTATTATTTTATTTAGATCAAAGTACTATCTGATTTTACTATCTGATTTCCTTTATTTCTTATTGATGCAAGGGTTACTTAGGAATGTGTTAATTAGTTGGTTATTTAGAAATGTTTTTTGTATTCCCACACTTCCTTTTGTTGTTGATTTCTAATTTAATTGTGGTCAGAAAACATTTTTGTAAGATTTCAAAATTTCTATAAATTTATTAAGACTTGTTTAATGGCCTACCAGATAGGGTGTCCTGAAGAAAGTTCCATATGTACACAAAAGAAATGTGTATTCTCCTGCATTGTGTAGAATGTTCTATAGTTGGTTAATTGTTACATTTTTTTAAAATCTCAGTAAAAATAAACTATTAATTCATGCTATATTATGAATGAATTTCAAAAACATGCTGAATAAGGAAGCCAAGCATAAAAGTACTGATAAAGTCAGAAAGTGCTGAGGCTTGTTTAATCTGGAGGTTCACTTATAGTTTTAACTTTAGCTTTGAGTATTTTTGAAACTTTCAGGATAAAAGTCTTTTTCTCATACAAAACACAAAATAGTACAAAATAAAATTGAGTTGTAAAAGTTGATTGCAATTTCCACTCAACTTTTTTTGGAACCGAGAAGATAATTTCCAACAGAAATAAAATGAATATTGTTCATGGCATTCCAGACTAGAATAGAAAAACTTACTTTCTGGCAATCATTTTGAAAGTGGACTGAAATAATTCTTCCATAACATGTTGCTGCTCCCGACAAAGAATTTCTGTCATCAACTGCAACAATATAGGACTTTGAGATAATTCCAATGCATCTAGAAACTATGAAAGAAAAAAAAAAAGAAACAATAATAACTGTTGAATTTTCATTTGTTGTTTTTAACAGTTCTAATAAAAAATAGAAAATTATAACAATTTCACAGAGAATTAACAAATGCAAATATTTCTGTAATTTTTGCAGATATAATAAATGCTTGTTATATAATGTTTGTTAAATATCTGAGTTTTGATCTTTAAGGTTTTGCAGATATTTTCTCCCCTCACAACTTTTAGGATCTTCCTTTAACCTCAGGTTCTGAAATTCCGTAATTATGTGCCTTAACTGAGGTCATTTTCCTTCACCACTCCAGGTTCTTTGTGGGCTCTTTTATTCTAGAGATATGTGTCTTTGCCACACCATCTTCACTGCACAGCAGATGTCTAGCTGCTCAGCTGACATTTTCATCTTTATTCTCCCATTTTCCATCTCGATGTCTTATTTATTCTACTTTCTAGGAGATATACTCAATTTTATCTCCTGTTCTGTGAAGTTTTTTTTTTATATTTTGCTTTTATATACATAATTTCTAAGAGCCCTTATTTATTCTATCTCATGAACACAACATCTTCCCTTTCATCTTTGAAGCCAATCTGTACAGTTTCTTTGATGTGTTCTTATCATCCTTTGTTGACCCAGTTACTTCTGAATTCCTTTTTCCTGTTGGTATATATCTTTCTTAGGCTGGAAACTTTTTTCAAATGTTAGGTGATTATACTTACACTTACAGAAATGCATTTACAGTAAAAGAAAGTACTAAAGATCTATTTAGAAGTTTGTGACAGAATTCTAAACCATCAGGTGACAGATTATTGGGGAACAGGATACTTTGGTGGAACCAACATGATGGTGTCACCTCTCACCTCTATTGAATACAGTATTCAAAGAGAGATAAGGCAGTCACCACCTTAACTGGGCTACATGATTGAAGTCACTAACAGTGGGACAGTGATACTATTTGCCTCCTGATGTGCTATTGTTGCCAAAAATATTTTCCTGAAATTCATGACCAAGTTTTAAGTCTCACTTCTAGTTCAGAGGAAATGCAGAAAATCAAGGACAAATTAAAGAACAGCCTAAGGAAACAATCAGACGAAAAGGACATAACATCCAAGAGCACTCTGGCTTCTTCCAAAAATTCAATGTCATGAAAAATAAAAGTAATAGGGGTAAAGTAGTTCTAGATTATTGAGACATGACAAAATGCAATCATTTATTAGATCCTGGTTTGAAAAAAAATGCTAAACATGGGGACGTCTGGAGAAATGTGAACGTGGACTACATAACACATATTAGAAGAACATTAATTTGCTTATATATGGTAACAGTACTGTGGCTTATTCTTAGGACAGCAAGTATTTAGGGATGAAGTGTCATGGTGTCTGAAACTAACCTGCAAATGTTTCAGCTAACACACACACACACACACACACACACACACACACAGAGGCGGGAGAGCACGCGCACAGCAAATATGACCAAATGTTAACTGCTGAATATAGGAGACGATAATATCAATGCTTGTTGTACTATTCTTTCAATTTTCCTGTTTGTTTGGAAAAAATTATGTAAGTAGAATGGGGATGAGAGAATTTGTGTAGATGGAAGGTGTATGTAAACTGGCCTTTCCATGTGGCTGCTAGGCTTCCTTTCAGGATGGTGACTGGGTCCCACAAACAAGAGACCCACGAAAGAAAGTCTGGTGGAAGCTGTAAGCCTTTTATAACTAGTCTTGGTTGTCATGCAGCATCACTTCTACTGCATTCTTTTTGTTATGAGGCCAACCCATACAAAATGGAAGGAAAATCAGACTTTGTTTCTCAATGGAAAAATCAGCCATCTTTGTAAAATATAATCTGCTACACCTATACCATATGTTTATCTCTATCCTAACATGTAGTAAAGTGTGTTTTAATCATTTGTTTTTTGTTTCTGTTTTTTCCTTGCTTTACTATAAACGCTTTGAAAACAAAAACAGTGTCTTCATTAGTTTTAAGTATTCAGACATTGGCTCATGGCTCAGGGTCCAGTCCATCATGAATATGGCAGACCACTACTCACCCTCTAATGGTTACTGTCTAAGTTTTACTTTACTGGGTGAACTCGAGTTTTAGAATACAGTTGCCCAAAATAACAACATTCACAGCCTTGCTTACAGATGTGTGTGGCAAATGGAATATCAGCAGAATTGGTATGTGCAAGTTCTAGATTAAGCCCTTAAAATGAAGCAATGTGTTCTCTATTACAGTTCCCCACCTCTTGTTGGCTGGAAGGGAAAAGAAGACAGCAGGAGCTAGAGCAGCCATTCTGTACAAGACAGAAGCTATATACAGAGGACGAAAGAGAAAAAGGTAAAGGAAGACTGGCCTCTGCTAACTGCAGAGCTTTCCTAAGTCACCAAATTAGAATTGTATAGAAGAGAGAAATAATCTACCACTTTGTTTAAGCCATTGATATTTCAGGGATCTTTATCTATACATTAATTAATATGGGTGATAATCACTGTATGTTTCTCAAATAACCAGTACTCAAATTTTAGAAACTGAAACATACTGGCAATATTCTATTTCTTAGCTATTTTTGGTATTATTCTTTAAGATTTATATATTATCCATAAAACATGTCACAATATATTTATATATAAAATACTTCAAATTTTAAATTAGGAAAAAATTAATTACAAAGGATTTTGATCATCATCTACTTTCATAGATATACAGCTTTCAAAATGAGTTAAACTGAATTCTTAAAGTTAGAACACTTCTGATTCCAAATATTTCATTTTCTTCTCTTCATTAAGAAATACAATAACAACAACAACAAAAAACTAATGTTTTACTTTTATTTGGTACTACTAAAAACTAACCTTTTTCATGCAGTCCACATAATTATTGTACCGCAGAGTTCCTGGGGGAAATTCTTCAGACTTCATAGGGAAATTAGAAATGATGAGCTTTTCAAGAACATGCTTAAGGTCCTCAAGACTGTCTCCAGTTAGATTGGTGAAGAATGGAAGAAGAATTATTGCTTGACCCTGTGAAGCAGTGCAGACATATGAAATTGCACTAGTGGCTGGCTTACAGATCTTACAGAATAAGATAAATTACTGTTTCTAAAGACTTTGCAAATAAAGCACTGTGTAAATTCAATGAAAGACTTCAAAATACCTTCTAGAACATAACCAACCTGAATGCAATGCTGTATCATGGCTTCTACTCTAGAGGGTAAGTGGGCCAACTCAGGGCAACACACACACACACACGTATGATGCTGCCGTATGCTACTTCTCCTAAAAATATAGACTCTTGTAGAAATATACTGTGATGAATGGAAAGAACATTTTAAATAACCTATAACCTACTGGGAAATTAACAAATATTCCTTGCTCAACTAACTCAGAACTTCATACTGAGCTTAAAAGAAACTAGGTGTTGTTTCCTATCTCCCTTGTGTGGCAGGTAAGTTCCCAGACTCTCTCATATTGAGATATGAGAAACTTGACTAATCACATAGAGTGGAACATTGCAAAGAAAATCCTCATGGTCCAGTAAAGAGACAGTTTTCAATAAGGCCACATTTTATTAGAGTGTAAAATCTAATTATTAAAGAACTTTAAAGTTAAAATATTTATTATGTTCTTGACCTAAAAATTGCCAAGCTATTTTATATTACTTATTAATACAAAAATTAAGTTAAAATTCTGTCATTTATTAATATAGCATTCTCAAAAAAGCCAACGTAAATCATTGATATGCAAAGACAAACATTAATTCTTCTAAGTGTGGTAACCTCACGTAATTATACTTATTTTTTGGAGAGACATACTAAAGTATGTGAAGATCCGATAACATGATACCAGGGGTTTCCTTCAAAGTCATGGCCTGGAGTGACTATACATTTGAAACATGACCACAGACAGACAGCTATGAGGTTAGATAACAGGTACATGGGGGTTTACTGTACTAGTCTCTCTGCTTTGGGATGTTTGAAATTTGCCATTATAGAAAACACAAATGTGCTAAAATACGAAAGGAAGGAAGGATATAAATGGGAAAAAAACATGTTTTTAATACTTACCTTTAAATGTAAACCCAATTTCGAATCAGCAAGTAGAGTAGTATATGTTGTAAAGACGCCAGGGAATGCACTGTGATTTACATTAAAAGATATGGATGAATCAATCTAAAGGAGAGAAAATAAAAACACGATCCATTTCTATATTATACTGCTAATTTCCTTTACCACACAGTTTAAAAATTTTTAAATTTCTGATATAACACATTTTTTCTTGGGCTTTAACAATGTTTCAACAATTCTTGTTCTAAAATATTTTAAAACTATCTGATAAGACAATAAAAGTAAAGGTACACTAAAAAACAAAGTATAAAAAATAAGAATAAGTACAAGTGATAATAAAATAAAATAACAGAAAAAGTCTAAAATGTAAGATAATCAGCAATTGTCCAGTCTAAATATTTTTTATGATCAAACCGCCATCAAATTTTTAAAGATACAAATGACAGAGGATAAAATAACAATTGTATTGTTTAAGGTCTCTTAAATACCTGCAAAATTTTTGCCAATAAGGTCAGCACTGCCATTTTACTTTCCGGAGCAGAATCTTTGGCCCACCACAAATCATACTTCCTCCAGTTTTGCAAAATTGTAGTTGCAAGTTTCAGTCCTTGGTGTTTCTGACTGGCCCGATTCCTGAAGCTCTGATCTAACATACCATTCAAAACAGTGCTCACCTGAACCAATTGTGTGGTGACAGAGAAAAAAGTCATAATATCAAGACACATATATAACAAAATTTACTTTCATTGCAAAGCTATTCTTGGAAAATAAAGCTGTTATTTCTGTAATGGCCATTAACTTCACAACTCCTCAAACTAAGAAAAGTATTTTAACATGCAACTTTTCCATAAAAACATAAAGCGGTCTCCTCTATAAAACCATGCTCATATTGCTATTTGTTTTCCTATTTGGGGGCATTCTCCCTGAGAGAAAGAATTAGCTTTCTTCTGTCATCGTCATCACCATGTGGGTTATGTGCACATGTACACACACACATCAAACACCTGCACATTCATAAACATGCATATACACATAGGCTTGCATGCACATTTCCTGTCGCACCACCTTTCAATGATGCTTTCTACTGGGTTAGATTAATATTCAATATTCCTATCATGATTACAATGTAAACATTTTTCACAGATGATTTGAATTGTAAACTCCCCAAACTTTTCCTTTCTTGCACATTTCGTCTCCCTGAAGTCAATACTGCCTGCTTCCTTTGCTGCTTTCAATGTGCTCATCATTATTCAGTAAAGTCTTCCAAATTAATGAAATTTCAAGACATCCAAACATATCAAGAAATTTATCTATCGGCTCCATCTCTGATAATGTAGTGCCCACTCTGGGATGTTAGTGACCTCTGCGTTCTGGGTCTTACTTTAGCACCTCCAGGAGACTCATCACCTCTCTTGAGTTCAGGTCAACAAGTTCCCAGAGCTAACATCATCCTGCTTCTCAAATGACTGACTCATTTCAGTGAAGTATTTCTTCCGGTGCTTTCTGGTAAGAACTACACCAGAAATACATTCCTTTGAGATCTGGCACATCTAAAAATCATCTGTCGACTTTCACATGTAAATGATAATCTGGCTGGATTTAGAACTCAAGATTAGAAATCCTTTCTGATTTGTGAAGAAAATCTGCCTCATAGCTTTATAGCATCCACTGCTATAAACACAAAAACAATCCAATTTCTTAACCCTTTTAACCCATTTTCCATATAGGAAAAAAAAAGCGCAGTTCACTGACCGTGTTAATTTAATTTTACATAAACACGCTCTTCCAGGCTGAAGCAAACCTGACTGGTTTTCGGAGTGCAAAAAACCGCCCAGAAAAACAAAAAACAAAAACAAAAACTGTTATTAGAGTTCTTTCTAAATAGAATTCATCTTTAATCATAATGTAACAAAAATGTAAACATAAATCTTATTCATTAAATGAATCTTCAGCTAATGACTGTTCGAGAATGATTTTAATATCACGTATAGGCTTGCTATGTTTTCTAGGATTCGACATTTTCAGAGACTGAGAATTACTATATTATATAAATGGAAATACCACTACTAAAAACAGAATTCTATAAATAGAATGATGTCATTTGTTTCCAAAGACTATCAATATACTAGAGTGATATGAAAAAAAATAAAAGTGAGATATTTTGTGGCAAACTCTGGGGGTAAGGTCAGGACTGTTAATACGAGTTATCTCGGAACAAGCACTGCAGCCACAAGCACCATTGGCCAGTATTTTCCGGCAAACAGGAAATGGGTTAATGTAATCAGGACTTCTATAGAAACTTTCCAGAATCTTTTCTAATAGTGAATCCCCAGAGTTCTGAATTTTCAAGAAAAGTGCTCCATGTGTAGCTGTTTTCATACACTATGTCAGATACTCAATGGCCCTCTTCCATCTGGAAACTCAAGTCCTTCATTTCTGGGAAGTTTTCTCCAGCTGTGTTATCCATGAAGGTCTGTCTTCCATCTGGGGTGGAGGCCCTAGTGCTGGAACTTGGACCTTGATCCCAAGTTTCCTTATCTTTCTCTCCTATTTCCTATTTTGTCCTTTTTCTTCTATTCTGTGTAAGAGTTCCTAAATTTTAACTTATCCAATTCATATTTTATATCTGATGCCTATGCTTAATTCCCAAGAATTCTTTTTGTTCCCTGATGTACTTTTTCAGTAGCAATGGATATAGCATCTTCTTTTATCTTTCTAAAGTTTTCTTTTCACATTTCCATTTCAAGTAACTTTTTTCCTGCCATGTTTTAAACATCCTTTCTTCAGGTGCTTTGCACTCTTTGCTGCTGGCACATATTAAGAAGGTGACTACAGTCCCTGTGTCAGTGAGCAGGGCTCACTGGTCACGATGACTGCTGTAAACTGACATAGCTGTGGGCAGTGATAACAGTATATTTATTTTCTCTTGGGCTTGTTAAAATAGTCCAATACCCTGACTGAGAGACTATACCTAGCTGACCATATTCTGGAAGTCGAATTGGGGGGAAAAGACTAAGCTTTAAAGATCAGAATTTAGGAAGGCTTTCATTTAACTTCCCTGTATTTAAGAGGGTATCCTTACACCACAGAAATAAAAAGAATCATAAGAGACTAGTATGAACAATTATATACCAACAAATGGGCCAATTTAGAAGAAATGTATAAATACCTAGAAACATATAAACTTTCAAGACTGAATCAGAAAGGAACAGATAATCTGAATAGACCAATTAATGTAAGGAGTTGAGAATGAATCAGTAATCAAAAATCTCCTAACAAACAAAAGTCCAGGGCCAGATGGCTTCATGGGTAAATTCTACCAAAAATTTATAAAAGAACTGATACCAATTCTTTTCAATCTCTTCCAAAAACAGAAGGGAAGGAAACACTTTCAAAGTCATTTTACAAGGCCAGTATTATCCCGAAACCAAAACCAGACAAGGAAAATACAAGAAAAGAAATTTACAGGAAAATATCCCTGATAAAAATAGATGTAAATATCCTCAACAAAATATTAGCAAACCAAATACAACAATACATTAAAGAGTTCATATATGATAATCAAATGTGTTTTATTTCAGGAATAAAACAAGGATGGTTCAACAAATTTAAATCAACAATGTGACACATCACATTATTAAAATGAAGAATAAAAACCATATGATCATCAATAGATGTAGGAAAGCACTTGATAAAAATTAACATCCATTCATGATAAAAACTCTGAACAAAGAGGGTATAGAAGGAACAAATCTCAACATAATAAAAATCATATATGACAAGCCCGCAACTAACACATTCAACAATGAAAAGCTCAGTTTTCCCTCTAAGATCAGGAACAGGACAAGAATACCCACTCCCATCACTTTTATTCAATATGTTACTGGAAATCCCAGCCAGAGCAATTAGGCAAGAAAAGGAAACAAAAGGCATACAAATTAGAAAGGAACAGTAAAACTCTATTTGCAGCTGACATATTATATCTAGAAAACCCTGAAGACCCAACCAAAACCTATTAAAATTAATCAATGAATTTGGCAAAATTACAGGATACAACATCAATATTCAAAAATCTATTGTGCTTCTATATACCAAGAACAAACTATCAAAAAAAGATATGAAAACAATTCCATTAAAATGAACATACCCAGGAATAAATTTAACCAAGGAGGGAAAAGACTTGTTCCCTGACAACGAAAAGACACTGATAAAAAAAAAAAAAAAATTGAAGACAACATCAAAAAGTGGAAAGACTTTCTGTTCCATACTTTAATATTGTTAAATATCCATACTACCCAAACCAATCTATAGATTCAATGCAATCCTTATCAAAATTCCAATAGCATTTTTTACAGAAATAGCACACACAATTCTACAATTTGTATGGAACCACAAAAGACACCAAAAACCAAAGCAATTCTGAGAAAGAACTAAGCTGGAGGATCACACTTTCTAATTGCACACTCTATTACAATGCCAAAGTAATCAAGATAGTATGGTATTGGGATTAAAAACAAACAAACAAAAAACCGGATATATAGATCAATGGAATAGAACAGAGTCCAAAAACAAACCCAAACAAAAACAGATAAAGAAGTAAAGGATACACAATGATGAAAGGATAATCTCTTCAATAAATGATGCCTGGAAAACTGAACAGCTACATGCAAAAGACTAAAACTGGACCCCTATCTTACACTATACACAAAAATCAATTTGAAATGTATTAAAGACTTGAATGTCAGACCTGAAGCTATGAAACTCCTAGTAGAAAACTTAGGGGGTAGGCTCCTTGACATTGGTCTTGGCAATAAGTTTTTGAATTTCTCATCAAAAGCAAAGGCAACAAAACAAAATAAATAAGGGGGCCTATATCAAACTAAAAAACTTCTACATAGAAAAACATCAACAAAATGAAAAGGTAAGAATGGGATAAAATATTTGCAAATCATATCTGATAAGGGGTTAATATCCAAAATAAAGAAAGAACCCATAGCACTCAACAGAAAAAAAAAAAAAACAATTCAATTAAAAATAGACAGAGGAACTAAATAGACATTTTTCTAAAGACCCACAGATGACCAATAGGTACATGAAAAGGTATTCAAATCATCAATCATCAGGGAAATGCAAATCAAAACCACAATGAAATATCACCTCACACCTGTTAAAATGATTATTAAAGAGACAAGAAATAATAAGATGAATTTAATGATAAAAATTTAAATAGTTCTATATAGAAGAAACACTCCAAGACTGAAAGATAAATAACTAGTAGGAAAAAGTACTTTCCACATACATAATAGACAGAGTTCTACTATCCTTAATACACAAAAATGTCTTACAAATTAAGAATGTACATCTCAACAGAAAAATAGGCAAAATACAAAAATACAGCTTACACCAAAAATGTTTTATTTAAAAAATTCAGTGGGAGACACAATCAGTAGAGTTGAAGAACTGACATTAAACTTGAGAGATAAAAGTACAAACTAGAATTTTCACTAGTGAAATAATAAAATGATTTTGTTATGGTGCAATGTATCCTAAACTTTACTACATTGCTTAAAGAGGTACTTGTATTACATACTGAATGTGATTCTAATCTTTACTCATGTTCTTTAAAATATATAAATATGTATATATGTGAACACACACACACACACACAACCATCCTTACACCTCCAGTCTCAGGTCGGGAAGGATCAGTCAGTCCCCTGACGACAGGGAATGGCTAATCTTGAACCAGTCTTCCTCCATACTTTGCTCTCTCTGTACTCCAGAAACCCACGGTTTCTACTGCCTGACTCCTTTCTAAGTTCTGCAGCACAAATTGGCTGCCCATTTTCCCGCTGTTATGGTCACACTGCAGCTTTCTTGGACCCTGAAGTCTGTTACCAATTGTCCTTTTGCTTTCCAGCTTCCAAAGTGCTGTCACTCTTGTGTGTCTGTGTGTGTGTGTGTGTGAGTGAGTGCTCGCGCGCGTGTGCGCGCCTTTTAAGACTGTGTGTTTTAAAAAACTGGTCATTTTAGAGGGATCTGAGGTGGAGGTAAATGCATATGGTTTTGGTCCAACATCTTTACTAGATGTATAAATAGTTTAAAAGCTCAAATTACTATATTTCCTGAGTGTTGTAAGTCTACTGCAATTTCATTTATAAAAAAAATACAAATTCCTAGTGCAATCTACCATAAAATATTCTCCTACAACAGACAATAAGCACTGTTTGGAATAAATGCTTAACTCAGTAAAAATCATACACTTTTCCCTTAAAATGGTCATTCCAACAGTTTGTAACAGTTTCTGATTGTCTACAGACCAGGTTAAATTTCAAAATTATGTAAGTTTAGCAAACCAAAATCAACTTTATTTTAAATACTGGTCTCCAAAGGTTCAATATGAGGGGGAAAAGTGGGCTACAGCAGGAACATGCAGGAAATAATACCAGAATGTATAGGACGAGCTTGTGGCTGGTGAAGAAGCAAAGGGAGGATTGGGACTCAGGAAAGGTTTATGAGCTCTAATGCCAAATCTTGACAAAAGTCAATATCCTACATGGCAATAGGCCTAGAGATTTTGAGGGAGTGAGAGATCAGAAAAAATAATCAATGTTTCAACATCCATTATTAAGTATTAATAAAGACTGTGTTTTGTTTCCTTTGATTTTGTTTTTAAACACTGGCAAACGCTTTAAACCTTCCAGAAAAAGATCTTGTTTTGTTTTAATGATACATTTCAAAAAATTTAACATTATATTAGAAAATATATTTTATGTAAAGTAAAATTTCATTACCATTTTGGGATTATCCACAGATGATTTCATGAGCTCCAATACAGCAAGATCTATATTTTTCAATAATTCAGCGTTGATTATTTCTGAGAACAAGCAATAAAAATACTCTCCATGACAGAACCTGACAATGTTTCTCTGGCACTCTCCTGAGGATGGCATGGACAACACTGCTGTGTCCAGAAGAAGACTCACAAGGCATTCACACTGAGAAGAAGGAAGAAAAGTATGTGCGATAACAGAATTACATATCTTAAATGTTACAGAAAGACTCCTTGGGTAGCTATAAACTTTGAAAGTGGAAAATCACACAAGATGGTCTAAAGAGAGCCTGATGTTTAAAAGGCCTGGGTTCAAGTTTGAATTGTATATATTTCAAAGAGCCTCCATTTTCTATATTTCATTTTGGGAAAGAAATCTCCCCTGACTCCCATTTCTCCCAAATTTCCAGAAATCTTGTTGTTGCTTTGAGGGGGTAGTCTAGTAAGGATGAGTATTTTTAGATGATTTAAGTATGTAAAGAGGTTTCTGCTACAGGAGAAAAGAAGATGGGCAGGATGGGGTAAACATACTGAACTGGTTGGCAGGTGTCAGCTATAGCAAAGACTGTTTGAAGCCAGCCTTACACAGATCAAACAATGAAAACATTTTTTTGTGGTGCCTCTAAATTATCTTCCAGGGGCTCTCCCTAATCAGCTATCTGAAGAATCATCAAGGACAGCGAAAGAACTGGTCACTGTGTCAACCCAGACCAGCTGTTCTCTGTCCAAACTCCTTTTGAAAACAGAGACAGACAAAATCTCAATTGAAGAGAATGCTGTTCTCTTTCTTTTATTAAAAGAAAAACAAAAGACCTCTTAGAGGTTTTTTGTAAATCAATTAAGAATTTATCCAACTAATTCCTATTTTTAAAGACACAATGCATGTGAGTTATATATTTACATCATTAGAATAGCATAGCATGTAGCTGTTTTTCTTACCAGTCCTCCAAAAGCAAAGGCCAACTCCAGAAGTCCACTGGCCAATCGCTTACAACTGGGGTCTAGTGAAGAAAGGCACTGTTGTTCACATCCAGGTGCAATGCTTTTATAAACCAGGAAAAGAAGTTTCATGCCAATTGAATGACGCTGATCTACAGACTAAAATAAAGTCGACACTGAAATATCCAGCAATAAGATATTTTACTAAAAAAAATTTCACAGCTTTCATTAATTAAAAAATTTATGTTAGCTAATAGTGACAACTGTCTTCTAATTGTCAGGAAAATATTCACTCGACTTTGGTTTCTATGCTTTATTTTTCTTTTATGTCACCTAACCACAAAGACATAAAAGCAGTTAGTCTCTAAGTTCTTCGGAAGGCTGCTGGAAATATTCAAATATCCTTTATATCATTTTCATTTTATAAGTTTTTATATTTATTTTCTCATTTATATTACTGGTAACACCTACATGTCTGCAGCAAGTATTTCTTTAATTCCCACTTCAGCATGCTCTGTACATAAAGGATGTCAAAAAAGAATACAAATAAATAGACTAAATAACATAATGAAGCTAAGAGAAATGTAAAAACAAATTGGCTGTGGTTACCTGAGATGGTAATATAACATGCAAATAACCAGCTTTATGTAGTTGTTTACAAGCAGACACAATAGAAGCCAGCTTGGCCCTATCCACATAAGCATCAGGGCCGTAGAGATCAACAACAGAGAGCTCCTCAATGCTGGCCATGTGAAAAAAGCAAAAAAAAAATTAGATGAGAGTTGATCTCATTAAATTATCAGGATATATTGTGGGAGGGAGTGCATGTTCTATTACAACTGTATTTACTAACTACCTGGCACTCAAATTTATGACACAGCACTGGAAAGTAGACACAGGCTAACACCAAACAAGGGGCCTATGCACGGATCCAGCCATGGAGATCAACACGGGCTAAGCCACATCCAAGGTGTGCATACTCTAAGGTGCAGGAAAGGCATTTGCTAAACAGATGATTTTCAAACAACTAATGAGACACTTTGCACTAAACACCCTATTGATGAGACCCTTTACTTTAAGAAATAGGGCTACAGCAACAACACACACTGCCAGAGCATATTGCAACCTTAAATTCCACCACAACACTGACCCGGAGTATGATCCAAATACTCACCTCTGTGCTGTTATTTTTTCCTTGAGGTGCATCTCTAGGATGTCTTTGTATGGGGACTTCTTTAAGGCTTTCATCAGGTTTACACAAACATTGGGAAGATGATCCATAACAAGGACATCACCGATATTGAAACCTATGCTTGAGGGCTCACATAGGGTTTTCACCAAGAGTTTTATAAGGTTTGTGTTACATAAATACTTCCCAAGAAGCTGTAAAAGATGGATTTGTATAAAAACACATCTATTGGTCAGGATTTAGATTTTAACTTGAGCATAAAGTCCATAAAGCTGAAAATTTTTGCCTGGCTAGACAAGGGTTGGTAAACTTTCTCTGTAAAAGGTCAGACAGTAAATGTTTTTGGCTTTGTGGGCCATATGGTCTCTACAACAACTTTTTAAATAACTGCCATTATAGTGTGAAAGTAGCCATGGACAACATGTGAACAAACGAATCTGGATGTATTCCAATAACCTTCTTTACAAGAGCAGGCAGCAGGTGGGATCTGGCCTGTGGACATAGTTTTCCAGGCCCTGATGTGTTAGGGCAATGCTACACCTACAGGACAGGACCTGGTATACAGTAGTACATAGTATATGTTAACTGGATGGGTTGATGAAGTGTGTTCATATAAGCCTCACAGATACTTACATTTACAAATATCTGCAGATGCTTGATCACAGTATAAAATGCAATATCCAATAAAAATTTAAAAAAACTATTTTGTATTTTATTCACATAAGCATCTAAAATACACAAAAAGTTGTATTTTCAAGAACAGGTTCCTACTACAGCAATGGAAAGTTCTAAGAAAGCCAAAACCATTTTTAATAGGTACTTTATATGCATTTTCCCAAAGCTAAGTACTGACCTCGCATTCATAGAGCAGCAGAGTGACCCTACCTTCCAGCCTTCTGGGTAGATATTCAGCAGTGTTGTGGTAAATTCCATTATCCGAACGACAACTGTGCATTTGCTGTAATTATATCTTTCTCTCTCTTGTGGGCTGGGTCTGTTACCTATTGCCCCAGTGCCAAAGCACTTGTCTATGGCCATAATATCATACATAGCAATGCTTTCTAAAAAGAAAGCTACTGCTTTCCAAAGTGAAGACTGTGTTTCATTACCTAGAGAAAAATTACATTAAAATATTAACATATACTTCTTTCTAACTCCACGAAGGTCACTGTAAAATTCCTTCTTTGATATACTTTTAGTTAAAACTCAAAATTTTTCAGAAAAAAAGTTCAATAAAAGCTGAATAAAATATAAGTCATTTCTTCTCATTTTAAAGTTTCAGAATTGATACCACTCCAATAGAATTCAACTTTAAACTCATCCAGTAACACCAGATCTATGAAAGGTTAGGTCTTGCTTCTTGAAAATTATTGTAGGAATATAAATTAATATGATGTTTTCAAAGAGCAACTTGATAAATCTCATCAAATGCTTTTAAAAATGTGAATGCCAATTTCTATAAAATGTTAAAAAGCTCATGTACTTTGATCCAGCACTGAAATTCTGACTAAGTAAGATAATGGCAGAATTGCAAAGATGTGTTTGTAAGGATGTTCATTTCAGCATTATTCTTGACAATGAAATAATAGAAACCAGTTATGACAGTCTTCAAACAGGTATCTATCACATGGGTCATTTTATAGAATCAATTTCAGATTGACTTCCAAATAGACATTTTCATAAAGCTCAACTATATGAAAACATGACTGTCCTGGTGCTCCTTTCTCATCTTCACCTCTTTCACGATTATCCTTCTCTTGCTTAATAAAAGAAAGATACACCATTTCCTCTTCTCCATTTTACTGTAGCTTATTATCTTAGGGTATAAAGAACTCTGAAGCCCCAAAACGATAATTTAAAATAGCGACATATGTGTTGAAAGCGTAAAAGTAATGACTGAATAAGAAATCTTTTCATAAGTCTGATCAAACTGTAAACTGACGGACCATTAAAAATAATTTTTGATAACACGTGCAAAGAACTGAGAGAAAATATGTTAAGAATTCTCAAACACCAATTTCCTTGAATATAATAGACCATAAGATGTATGACACATTCCAACCACAAATATGCTAAATGTGCAAAAATGTGCATTTTAGAATTATTCAAATATGGCACTTGTTTATGTGAAAAAAGTTTTTTTAAAGTACTAAAATCTAAAGAAAAAATAGAATTCTAGCCACAAAATGAATAGGATGTGCCCTAATAACAAATGTTATGATAACTCAGCACAAAAGAAACCTTTAAACACATAGACCCTTTGTTGCAAGGACATAGATAGGGTTATAAGTAAAAACGTAAGCATAAAAGCATAATATTTCAGGATAAAAAAATGTTAAGGGTATGGAGCAGTAATAATAATTTCCATTAAAGAAGCTATTTTAAAGCTGATGATGCTGAAATATAAAACTACTGTACTATTTATGTTCAACTGAATACATTTTTTTCAAGTAACATTGCCAGTTTTATTTTAAAATGTCACCATTTACAACACATTGGAAAGCTAAAAGAAAAAATTTTTTTGGTCAACTCTAAAGTTTGAACAAAGGTACATTGTTTTTAATGTCTCCCCCCCTCCACAAGGTAAATGAATAAAACTGTTTTAAGACTACTTAATTGTAATACACTCACATAATTTTGTAATATGTATACATTAAAATTAGATCAAGCTATATATACCAACATAAAAAGATGTCTAATATGTTAAGTTTCTTTTTAAAAGCAAATCACAGGTGACGTCAGAAACATGGCAGAGTGAGAGACAACCCCAGATCTCTCCCCTTGAAACAACAGTAAGCTGAATATCTAAAACTCAACAAAAAATACCAAAACTGCACACCAGCACATCTGAGCATGGGATCTGTACATAAGATCTACCACAGGTCACAATCCTGGGTGTAGGATGGTGGACTGGGGGAAATAAAGAAGCTGTCTCTTGCAGCAGGAGCTCCCTGTAGGAGGAGGGGAGGGGGACGGGAGAAGGAGAGGAGGAGCAGCGAGCTCCCTGAAAAACCCTGCTTGGGAAAGCTGTGAGCTCCCTGCGGTCAGCCGGCAGCAGGGTCCAGTCAGTCATCAGGACAGAAAGTAGAGAGGTGAGACAGGAATGTAGAGAAACAACAGTTGATTTTTACCGGCCATGATTGCAAAACCAAGGCTGAGCTGCAGCCCCTAATCCCCAACTCAGAGGGCTCTTCCCCCCATACTCTCCGAGACCAAATACCACAGAGCTCCAGGAACTCTGCAAACGCTACCAAAAGTGTTGCTAACACTGACAGGAACTGAAACTGAGAGTAGCAAGTATGATTAAAATCTGTAAGAAAATAAAAGATGTTAAGCTTTATATAAAAACCTAAACTAGTGCACGTAAACTAGTAAAGGTTTAGATAACACCTACTGAAAAACAAAAGAAAAGTGCTTTCTTTGCAGCAGGCTAAAGAGACAACTTTATATAATAAATCTTCTTTCTGGAAAAACAACAGAATACACCTCCATTAATGCCCAGGCAGAGACATAGTCCATTAAACACCATGAACAACCAAGATGACAAGGCACCTCAGAAAGAAAGAGAAAAATCTCCAGAAAAGCTTACAGACATAGAAATATGCAACTTAAATAACAGACAATTCAGGGTGGTGCTTCTGAAAAAACTTAATGAGTTCCAAAATAATTCATATCAACAATTCCAGGAACTGAAAAAAACAGCTAGATCAGCAGAATGAACTTTTTAACAGGGAGACTGAAACCCTCATAAAGAACCAAATAGAACTTCTGGAGATGAACACCACCCTGAAAGAGGTGAAAAATGAAGTAGCAAGCTAGGGAAACTGTTGACCAAACGGAAGAAAGAATCAGTGATATTGAAGACAGAAATCTAGAAATAAATCAGAAGGAAGAACAGAGAAATTGAAGAACTAGCTGATTTCATCAAGAAAGAAAACAAGAATAATGGGCATTCCCAAAGGGAAGAAAAAGGAGTAGGGATTAGAAAGCATTTTCAGACAAATAAAAAGCAAATTACAGTAAAGCATAGATAATGACCCCATTGACTAAAAAATGAAAATTAGAAAATATAGTATGTCTAAGAAAAGTTTAGAAAAGCCAACACTAAACTGTTAAAGTGTTTACCACTAGAGAATATAGTTAGGGGAGAGGTTCTGAGTATTTCCTACCTTTTTCTCCTATTCTAAATTTTCAAAATGAGGATACACAAGATCTCTTAAAACAGTAAATTCAAGGTACTATTTGCAATTGAACCACTGCTGTTTTTAAATTCACAACTTTCTGACCTAGCCTTCTGATAATCTCACGCTAGAATCACACAATCTCATGCTAGGGAGCCAGATTTTCTCAGGATGATATAAAATCTGTTTTCCTTAAACTGAGCATGTGTGTGTGCATTGTACAGTCCCCTAATATGCTTGGCTCATAATCATCCTTCCACTAGAAGGAAAATAGCCTAGTTCCTTTCTTCTAAATTCCCATAATATGGACTTCACATCAGACAGAATTAAAGAGAGAATGGTAGTACCTTTAGTCAGTCACCACTACCACTAGAGTGATTTCTCTGTCTATAGTAAAAAATCATTTCAATAACAGAAAATGTTCTAAAAGGCAAGTCTAAGGTTCAGCCCATGAAAGACAGGATTTAAGTGAAACCACAGAAGATTAACATATACCTGTTAAGAGAACTACAAAACAGAGTACACATCTGTCAGCCAAAAGTCAGTTCCACATGCTCTGTCCTTCAAGAGAAACATCTCTCAAAAGCCATCTCCTGCCCTCACAGGTCCCATTAGGTCACCAAAAGGAGGGACATACCTACCTTCTTCTTCCTAGCATAGGCTAAGGAACACAAACACATTCCACCTTTTATTTTGCCTTCTGCAAACAACACTTATTACCAGAGTATAATAAAAATGTTTAAGGACTAGGAAAATATAATAACAAAGACATGCTACACAGATGCACAGAATAAAATAATCTGATGACAGCTTACTATATATTCAAAGAATTGTGACAAAATATATGAAGCATTAATTCTCAAACACCAAATTTCCTTGACTATAACAGACCAAAGCTTCAGGTCAGGAAGAATTGTTTTAATATGCTACTTGCAAACAAAAACTTCAAACAGTTATTTTATATAATGGTCAAGAAACTGTGGACAGGATGAAAAGGAAATACAGACTTTGGACATGTTTTTGTAGCCTCAGTTATGTCATCTAGATAATACTTACACTCTCACTGTGAGACTAAATAAGAATGCATGAAAAGCATTTCTCACAGGACTAAATAAATGATGTTGTCATCTGAGTTATTTATTTTGTGACAGCAGCAAACTGCCTAATCAGAAATCCCTCTGATCTTTTCCCCAGAATAACTTCAGGCAGAACTGAAGAGCACTAACTTAGGGGATAAATTTTACCTACCCAGGACCTCAGGTGCTTCAAAGGTTTTCTCTTCAATAAATGTGTTATAGCATTCAAGCGCCGCCAGAAGCATGTCCATCCACTGTAGGGCAGCTCTTAGACTGAATGGCCCTTGCAAGTGGGAGAGGGTTGGTTGAGCGAGAATGCCTGATGGCTGATCATAACCAACTCCTCCCCCCTCAAATGTGTTTATGAGAAAGGAAGTATCTTCTTTCTTGATAATATCTTTCAGCCATAAAGAAGGAGATTTGCCGCCTTAAAAAAAGAAACAAGACTGAAACACATGTAAATTAACTTTCACATAATTAAAATTATTTCATCTAATCACTGTGCCTAATTAAAAATAACATCCTTCAATAATAAAATAACAAAAATTGAAAGTCGGGTAAATCAAAAAAAGTAATCAGACCAGAACAAGACTGGTGCTACACAATATTTCAAATGTAATTTTCCATAAAAATCCCATATAAACTATCTACCAGAGCAGAAAAATTTAAAAATGATGCATGACAATCTTTTTTAAAATCATAGTACTCACAACTTGTTTCATTATAATTGTTACCAAGAAGGTATTTCCACCAAAGGCCATTTACTACAGTTTCTTTAAACATTCTAAAAATTGTTGGACACCATTTGAATAACTATAAGCTTCATGCCTTTCCTTGGCCTTTTTTCTTAAATATTATTTTTTTAAAAGAATAATTTAAGGGATAAAACACAAAAAGAAAACTGTGACTCTTAAGTTCCTGTCCTGGCTGTGCTACATCCCAACTGTAGGGACCTGGTCTCTCTTGTGTCTCAGTTTCCTCATCTGTAAATGAGAATCATAACAGTATCTACCTCTGAGGTTATTACAAAGATTAAATGAATTAAGGTAGTTAATATCTGAAAAAGTGCTTAGAATAGTATCTACCATACAATAAGTGTAGTGTTTATCAAATGAGAGTTAAATGATCTGCTTGTTAAAAGGAATTTTTCTTTTAGGTATCAATCAATTTCTAAATTAATGGAAAAAATATACAATTGTATCTGTATTTACTGAAATGAGAGGCTCTGAAAAAGTTCAAATTATTTTGAATCTAATGAAGTTAGTGACAAATCCAAAACAGTAATGTATTTCTAATGAAGTTAGTGAAGAATCCAAATACTATAATTCTGATGTATTAAGAAACAGTTCTTCTATTGTGTCAAATGAAGTTATATAAGTAAAAGATCAAAGCCATGTTTTCAGGGTTTTAGAAATATTAAACAGTCCATTATTTTCACTAAGAACAAAGAAAATAAAACCATAATAATGAGTGAAAAGGATAAGATATTTCAATTCTACATCAAAGTACTAGGTAAGAGTGACAGAAAAGAATATCAAAATAAAGGACACAAATAGAACAAGTAAAAGAACAACACAGGAATATAAGTCAGAAGAGAGATAAGCCTGAGAAAAACAGGAAAGCACATTTGGAGAGCTGGAAATCTTCCCAGCTCTCTACTTCTTGCTCATTCTCCTCCTCATGATTACGGTTATGTCACTCTGGCTTTCTGTCCAACATGCTCCCCATTCACTGAGTCTCAGCATTCAGAAGCCCCTGACACATGTCATAGACACATCTCTGCACCTGTCATTTACATTCCATCGACTTGGGTGTTGAGATGTGCCCAGTACCCCAACTCATCATGCCAGACCTCGGGACAGAGGACCTTTGACCTAAAGTAATGCCTAATTATGTCCCTTAATAACCACTAGAGGAAAAGATACAAAAGAGAAAGGTAGATGCACCATTTGAGGACACTGAAAATGTTAATTTTATAAGAATTATATATTGGTAGCAAGGCAAGGTACACCTACTACTTGGCATCCTTAGTTTAACAAAAATTCTGAGAGGTAGAGCTCATTTATTTCATTAAAATATATATATGAGGTCCATATCAAAGGTAATTGAGAAGAGCAACAGAAATGTCTAGAAACAGTCAAGCTGACATTACTTGAGATCATGTAAGCCAGAGAGCCAGAAACCCAAATGTTACAAGATTGGTGTAAAATATGAAATTGGGGACCATTGATATACAGTATAAATATAATTTTAATATATACTATGTAGAACATATAGCATATAACATTACAATATATTCCACAGTATACCAAAATACAGAAGAAATCTAAGTTTTAGAATTACATGAAGTTATTTTTACTTTGTCTTCCATGAAGAAAAAACCCAAAAGTTGTACTCCACCCCATTTTCTACAGAAAACAGGCTCTCTACCATAATTTGTTATACAATATTACCTTTTTCACACAGATGCACACACAAGAACAAGTATTGGTTCTGGACTAGTACATAGTGCACTTGAAGGGAGGAAGCCAGGGCCTATGTCTGTCCCCACACCTAAGCTACCAAACCTGGGGTTGGACTTACTAGAGAAAACAGAACAACAATACATTTATTCTTAAGAAACGTAGTCATTATCTCAAGTCTATTAAGTACAGTTTAATAGTTTAATGCAGTAATTATTGAAATTACTAGGAGACTAGCAGTTCCTTATTAGTTACATATTGACAGAAAACAACTACATCAGTTCATTAACTATTAATAAGACTTCTAAATCTTAATTGAATATCACGTTAATAACTACAATGGTCATCCAACTCTTCTTTATTTCTTTTAAATGGGATGGAAAAACAAAAATGTAATGGGAAATAAAATGCTGGGAAATTCTAAATTTACTTCCCCTGTACCATTTGACTAACACCAATACAGCATTTTTTTCTTCTCTAACTCTGATAAATATACAGCCATAATTTATCAAACTGTCATACTAATAGATCTGTAATAGTTCATGAATATACTTAATTTTTAGATTTATTAGAAACATTTGTTATATTCATCTAAACAATAAAAAGATCACATGTTAAATAAGTATGCATCTCTAAACTACTAATAAAAGCAAAACCTGTCATTTATAGAATATAAAGATCATCATACCTGGCAATAAAGGAACAAATTTATAAAAGAGTTCTATGGATTTGTGTCGACATTCTGTCTGGGGCCTCCCACAATGGGCTAAAAGCCACTGGACCACATCCAATAAACATAATGATGCCGCAGGTGGAAATCCTCTATATGGAGATAACATACAGTACATAATACACACTCCAACATTTAGCATTTAACTGACCCAAGAGTCTAGAAATCATAAACTCACTTAGCCACACTGATACATGTAGAAACCTCATTAAAAGACATTCCATTCCTTTTAATGTATTATCATTAGAATAAAATCAAAATGTCACAGGTTAAATGGGTCCCAAATGCTGCTTGCCTTCTTTTTTTTTTTAGGAAAACATTTAAAAGCATTTTTAAAAGAACACCATCATAGTTTCATGTTTCCTTTTCATTGTACTTCAAAACAAAAAGAGTTTAAAATCTAAAGCAGTACTTCTCAAATTGTGGTCCTTGGGCCAGCTTCATCAGTGTTATCTGTAAATTTGCCAGAAATACAAATTCTTGGCCCCACCTCAGACCTCCTGAAACAGATTGAGTGCAGAGTCCAGCAATTCGTGTTTTAATTAGACCTCCAATTAATTGTGATGCATGCTCACGTTTGAGAACCAATGATTTAAAGAGATGTCGTAAGTTAATGGTAAGCTCTGGAAGAACTGATTTTAAAAAAGAGGCCATATTAATAAAAGTCTACAAGCTTTGCAAAGTGGCAGACACCGGAGATATCTGCACAGATCTGGAGTGGGAGTTGCATGGCATACCCCCCACCATGTCTGAGAATGAGACCTTGCTGTGATAGGAACAAAAGCAAAGACTAGAAACCACTGGTCAATAATCTAGCCTTGGTTTTGAACAGTTTCATTTCATAATTCTATAATTCCATGTCTATCGGAATTCTACTTTCAATACTTCATTTCTTATTTTTCAAATGTACTCCATAACAATTCATGCACAAATAACTCCACATCAATTTGTGTTCGAATTCATAAAGGTAAAATAAATCCTCAGTTACAAAACTAATTTTTAAATTCTATCTGCTATCCCAATCGAGATCAAATTTATACCTTAAGCAAAGCACCTTCAAAGTTTTTTAATGTCTTTGGAAAACTGACTTTCACTTCCCCACATTCCCTATTTAGAAAATTAATTCTTTATATTTCCACACATTCCTCTCAGATTCTCCTCTATTAACTGAGAATTACTTTTACGTTGGGGGAAAAAAACGGAAAATGAAGCAATATCACCTACCGTGGGCAACGTCGTTTTTTTGCTTCATTTAAAGATATGTGCTTCTTTTCAATGATACGCCTTAAGTGATCAATGGCATCACGACATTGTTGAATTGTACCTGTTTTCAAGTACAAAATTTATTGCCAAAAAAGATATACAGCAGATTATTATTAATAGATTAGTATTATAGGTTAATTGGTCTACTTTTTTAGAGGTAATTTTATAACAGTTAATAATACTCTCAGAATATAAAACTTAAGTTATTTACATTGCATGTCCAAAACCAAAACCAAAATCCATATTCAAGACTGTAAGATAGTATGATACACACTCACATATATAGCAATACCACACCGAATGAGAAACTGCTCCACCAGTCCTCCAGCAGGCCAAAGCATAGTCTCATGGATTTGAGATAGAAGAGACTTTGCAAGTATTATAAAACTCACTTACCAGGCAAGAGCCTGTGTACCTCAATTTAAAGCTTTTATTTAAATTGAGTGTAAGTTCCTCCCCTTCTTACGTAGGTTCAACTACATTACAGCTTAATAATACAGCCACTATAGAAGGAAAACGTAAATAAAACAGTAACACTATGCACAGATGTCTACAGCTACTTAGGAAAGGGGCCTTACATAACTTATTTTAACGTCTGTTACCAAGAAAGTTCACTTTCTATGCTTTTTAAATACGACAGTTTTTAAGATGTCAAGATAAACAAAGCAATACTAAGCTATTTGGCGACAAGGAATAAATTTCAAGCATTTTTGCCCACCGTAGGCCATCAACATGAAGGAAAATAGAACTCAGTTTTTTCAAAAAATAAACAGAAACCAAAACCTGGACAAGTGAAAGAGAAGTTCTGCCATCACACTATGTGACTTAGATAGATCAGTTGTTTACATTCTCTGGATTTCTGTGCCCAGACTAAGGTAGAGACCAAATAGGGAGATCTCTAAGAAGTCTTCTGGCTCAATAATTCCATGATGTTTCTAACAGCTTCTGGACACAGAACTTAATGTAAAGACTATCATTTATTATTCCCTTAGCTACTTTAGCATATTTCTGACCTAATTTTTTTTTTAATTTCTTAATTATGGTGAAAATAGTTTTATCATAATCTTGTAATGACTTTCTCCTTTCTACTTGTATTTATATTATGAGCAGGTATCTGACCAACCAGAGGTCCAACCTCAGTAGCCACCAGGGATACATGGTGTTTTTAACCCACCATAAAATTCCCTATCTGCCCTGGGCAGCATCTCTGACCAACTAGGAGTCAACCTCAGTGGCCACTGGAAATACATGATCTTAGACGAGGAGGACATGACAGATTCTTTTACAAACTGGATTCAAGGCACTGCCGGGGCATATCTCCCCTTTACATTTATCGCCCTAAATGAGAGATATCAGAAAAGCACACTGCCCTTGTGAGAGAATGAGCTGAGGCTTAACCTCTGAGTAAGGCAAAAAGAATTGGCATGCACTCTGAAGCTCCGATAAGACCTACCTAAGGATTTCTCATCTGTATGTGCTAAGGCCAGACTTTCCATATATGTAACCAAGGCTTCAAACACAAACTGTTCTACCAGAGACTCTTCTTCCCTGTAAAATAAAGAATATTGATCCTCACCTAAGAAAACAATAAAGCAGAAATGACAAGAAAACAAAAGTAATGTTATTAAAAAATATATATATTGATTAAATTTGTTTTTAAAAAATAGCTCCAATATTCTACAACATAAAACAAACAACAATATTTCTTAAAGAAAACTTCCTCATGAGTAGACCAAAGACTACATATACCAAAAAAGGCAGCACTGGCTTTTTTCTCTATACACACTTTTTTTTCTTCTAACATTTGTGCAATTGCTCATAGCACATAACCTTAGAATTCTTGATCAAAACACACTTCCACACATCTCATTAAAACTAAATGTAGTAGAAAAGATCTGATACTGTATCCATATTCTTAAAATAAAGAAATTTTAATAGCTTTCAATCTATCAAAAAATAAATCAACACCAAGAGTAAACTCTAAGCCTTTTACAAGTATAACCAGTACATGTAAATAATTCAATTAGCATTATCCATGGACCATCTACTTATACAGAATAAACTCATGGTTGGGCCAAGGACAGAGGCTAGTTCTCTCACTGAAAAATGTTATTACCATAGGACAATAAATGACAAAGTGACAAAATGACAGGTACAGGCACTAAGTCTCATAGGAGTTCAGAGAAAACTAACGGTTAAACGTTCTAGTTGTGCAATGTAGTGCTGGGTCACTGTACCACCCACTGGGAAGGAGCACTTTCTTGGAACACACAAAACCGGAGTGTGTTGCTAGAGGATGGGGAGGACTAGAATAAGAACTGCAAACTGGTATTTGGTTTGGCAGGAATGTTATTCTAATCGGTTTTTTAAATTGAATCCCAAGAGGGACAGAGACTCAGGGTTCCACAAGATCCACATCTCCTCCAATGTTCACACCTAAATCTGACACTGAAGATAAAGGATATTATTAATAAATGAATAATATGGGCAAAGATATGGAAGCAAGATGAAAACACAGGAGTCGACAAATAAACTAGCCAAACTAGAAGGGTCATTTGGAAGGGCAATTTGTAATAAGACTGAAAAAGTTGGAGTTGAAATGTAGAGATCTTCAAGGGTTAGATTAAGTACAAGCATTTTTATCTTAGATACAAAAACTAGTTAAAGTAAGATGGTAAAGATATAACAAAATGGTACTCTAAAACAGTGTTCTCCAAACAAAGATGTGTAAAATAGTTCATTAGTATGTAGGAAGGAAACACTGGAACTTGTATTTATATTATTCAACATGTAAGATCTCAAAAAATATAACTCTCATGCAACTTTTCTCAAAAAGCCACTTAGAGTGTGGTCAACAAAAGAGAACATCCAGGAAAAGAAAATAAAAGGAGAAAAGGAAATAGAAGACCAAATAAGGAAGGGGAACAACCAAGAGGAGTATCAAAGAGATCCAGACATGGTGGGGAAGTAGGGACCCAAGAAAGAGACCAATTGACAGCTGTCTCAAACAGCATATATAGAACGGGTTTTTCAACCTGAACATAAGACTCAGTTAAGTCTAACCCAAATTCCTCTGTTTGGAACTTGGCCTACCTATCAAGCCTACCATGTGCTTTAAGTTTTTCTCCTGTTCATGTTGAGCCTGGATCAGATGACAGTGCTCATTTATCCCACAAGAGAATAGTGCTTTGACCTGCTCCTCAAAGATAAGGGTAGGCCACTGGGAACTGAGAAGCAGATATTAATGGGCAGTCCACAACCTCTGACAATATTTCTCCCAGATGTCAGATGCCAGTTTATTTCACACCATGTCTGGACAGCTCTGATTCGCAGGACTAATGATGGACCTTGTCAATGTACTGTAATTCCTTGGAATAGGCACGTGTAATCCCTCAAGAAAGCTGAAGCCAATTTCCGTTCAGCAGTTTCGCAGGATCCTTCACCTAAAAGTGAAAACACTGCCACAATCCTTTACACAGTTGTGTCTATGCTTACTTACTATCTGCCTCCTGAAACTCAAAAGTATGCCCTTTAGAATATATTTAAAAATAGTGAAACAAAAAAGAACAATGAAACAAGTAACATAAAGATAATATTCTATTTCTTAACCTACATGGTAAGTATGCAACACTTTCTTTTATTATTATTCTGTAAAATTTACACATTTTTAAAATTGAGGCATTATTGTCTACGGCCATGCCACTCTAAACAAATCCAATCCTGTCTGATTTTGGAAAGTAAGCAGGTTCGGGCCTTGTGTGGGAGACCACCTAGGAAGACCAGGGGCTGTAGGCATAAAAATAAAAAATAAGGAATTGTAAGCTGACAAGGTCTTTGCAATCTGAGAGGTCAACCAAGGGCTGCCTCACAAAAAATAAGCCCTGGGTACATGCCAAGTGTGTGAGAGGAGATGCCACCACTTCAGAAATCCAGTTCTTAAGGGGAAATGGCAACATCCATAGGTAAGGGGTGAAAGTGGGAGGGGCAGGGAATTAAAGAGAGGGAAAAAGATCTACTATTAGCAACTTTTAAATATTTAATACAGTATTGTTAACAGTAACCATGCTATACATTATCTCACTAAGACATTTAATTTATAACTAGTAGTTTGTACCTTTGACCCTCTTTACCTGTTTCACCCACTCTCCTCCCTGCACCTGTTGTAATCACCAGTCTGTTCTCTGTATCCATGACATCCATTTTATATTTTTTTAGATTCCACATATAAATAATATCATACAGTATTTGTCTGACTTATTTCACTTAGCATAATGCCCTCAAAGTCCATCCATGTTGTCACAAATAGCAAAATTTCCTTTTTGACAACTGAGTACTATTCCATTGTATGTATGTATGTATGTTGTGTGTATACATATACACATATACTCACACATATATGATACATTTTTATCCATGCACCCATGAATATACACGTTGTTTCCACTGACATAAACATGGGGGTCCATATATCTTTTGAGTTAGTGTTTTTTCTTTGGATAAATACCCAGAAGTGGGACTGCTGAATCTATTTTCAATTTTTTGAAAAACTGCCAAACTGTTTTCCATAGCAACTAAACCAATTTACATTCCCACCAACAGTACACAAGGGTTCTCTTTTATCTACAGCCTCGCCAACACTTGTTATTTCTGATCTTTTATTTTTTTAATTTATTTTAATTATTTTATATGGTGACATTGGTTAACAAAATCCAGTAAGTTTCAGCTGCCTTTCTGATAATAGCCATTCTAAAAGGTGTGAAATGATAACTCAATGTGGTTTTGATTTGTATTTCCCTGATAATTACTGATACTAAGCATCTTTCCATTTATCTATTGGTTATCAACATCTTCTTTAGAAATATTTCTATACAGATACTCTGCCCATTTTTTAATCAGACTGTTTTACTGCTATCGAGTTGTATGACTTCTTTATATAATTTGGATTTAACTCCTTACCCAATACATGATTTCTATACATTTTCTTTAGATTCCCTTTTCATTTTCTTGAATTATTCTGTTGCTACGCGGAAGCTATTAGTTTGATGTAATCCTAAATATTCATTTTTGCTTTTAGAGTTAGAACCAAAATCTCAATGCCAAGACTGATGTCAAGCAGCTTATCACCTATCTTTTGTTGTAGGAGTTTTTGCGTTTCAGGTCTTAAATGAATGATTTTAATACATTTTGAGTTAACTTTGGATATGGTGTAAGACAGTGGTCCTGTTTCATTTTTTTTTTCACTTGGCTGTCAGTTTTCATATCATTTATAGAAGAGATTATCCTTTCCTCATTTTATATTCTTGGCTCCTTTGTTGTAAAATAACAGATGTATGAATGAATTTATTTTGGATTATATATTCTGTTCCACTGATCTATGTATAACTTTTTATGGTAATACCACACTTTTAAAATTACTATAGCTTAGTAGTATAGTTTGAAAAAAGGGATGCAATGCCTCCAGCTTTGTTCTTTGTTCTAAAGACTAATTTTGCTATTTGATATATGTTGTGGTTCTGAAGAGATTGTAAAATAGTTCTATTTCTATGAAAAATGCCCTTGAAGGAATCACTTCATAGAAACTGCAACTAAATTACAAAACAATTATCATTAAGAACTTCCTGAAGACTAGCTGAACAGAATGCCTGTAACTAAAGATATAAAGAAGCCATATTGAGACTGACTGGTAGGAGGAAAAGACACACAGAACGGGCATACCAAGGTATGGTGCTTAAGAAACAGGAGGGATATTACTGATGGGAAGAGGAGTTTCCATAACATATGGCTCTAAAAAACCAGCGGGGACTGAATCTGAGAAAGACTAAGGACTGCAGGAGACTGATGTACAGGTCTTAAAGGGTCCACAATAAGACTCATTCATTCACATTCACTCGGTCTAAGCACCGGTATTGGGGCAGCAACTCACAACAGAAGGAACTGATTGACTAACTTCAGGGTGAGGGCTGGAGGAGTAGGGTTAGGAGCAGCTCTCTTTGGGGACAGAAGCACTGGCAGACGCCACTGTGCTTTTGTGAGCTCCCCTCTCACCCAGCCGGTCCAGTACAAGTGGGCATGAAATCTTTGTCTCCATAAACCTGACTTACATCGTTTTCCCCACCCTGGTGATTCCCTGGGACCCTGCCCCAGCCAACTTGCTCGCCAGGCCAGAGCCTCTTCCAGTGGCTCCTCCACACAAGCAGCCTGTCTTGGCTTGTACTGCAGACTTTCCCCAAATCTCTCAAGGTCCAACAATCCCAAACAGGCAGTGACTGGCTTCAGAGAGCCTTGTAGCTCTTGCTCAGTGGCCCAAACCCGGCACAGATGGCAACCAGTCTCAACTTGCATTGTAACTCCCATCACGTGGCCCCAGGCATGGCATAAGCATCGGCCCGTCTGGGTCAGCAAAGTAGCCACGAGCCCGGTACAAGTGGCAGCAGGCCTCGGCTTGCGGAGCATCCTCTCCCAGGCACCTCCAAAGCCAGCACAAGCAGCAGCCAACCTCAGATCACTCTGTAGCGCCTACCAAGAGGCCCCAAGCCCGGCACAAATGGTGGCTGACCTTGGCCTGCACCAAAGTGCCTCCCAAGAGGATCTAAAACCAACACATATGGTGGCCGGCATCAGATCACACCAAGGCACCACCCAACCAGCTTCACCAATGACACACCTGGAAAGCAGACTCGATGGCACCAGAGCATCGCTAAAGATTCTCTCTGCGAGGTCAGTGCCCGCACACAACAGTTTGTCCACCACAGTCACAAACAGCCCTCACAGCCGGTCAACCTGAGGGTCAACATGACCGACTGACGTGGCAACAGTAACTGAAAGAGGGGAAACGCAAACCCACATGGTGAACACCCCTGGGGCACCTAGCTCAGGTGACCAGGGAGACTACCACTGGGTTTCACAGGACACCTTCTACATAAAGCCGCTCTGTCAAGACTAGGAGAGGAGCATATCTACCAAATAAACAGAAACAAATACAGAGAGTCAGCAGAAGTGAGGAGACAAAGAAACTTGTCCCAAATCAAGTAACTCCAGAAAAAGAACTAAACGAAATGGAGACAAGCGATCTACCAGATGCAGAGTTCAAAATACCGGTTACAAGGATGCTCAATGAACTTAGGGGAAGAATAAAGGAACTCAGTGAGAGCTTCAACAAAGAAATAGGAAACATAGAAATGGAGACTGAAAACATAAAAAAAAAAAGTAGTCAGAAATGAATATACAACTGAAATGAAGACAATGTAAGAAGGAATCAAAATCAGTTTAGATGAAGCGGAAGAGCAAGTCGGTGATCTGGAAGACAAAGTAGCGAAAAACACCCAATCGGAGAACAGCGGTGGGAAAAAAATTTTTTTTAAATGAGAATAGTTTAAGAAACCTCTGGGAAAACATCAGGCATACCAACATTTGCATCAGAGGTATACCACAAGGAGAAAAGAGGACGCAGGAGATTGAAAACCTATTTGAAGAAGTATTGACTGAAAACTTTCCCGGTCTGCTGAAGGAAAGTGACATACAAGTTCGAAGTGCAGAGAGTCACAAATGAAAAACACGTAAACGTGGAGGGTGTGTGTGATTTTAGAATGTGTTCAAACTGAAGCAGCCTTGGCAGCTATAAACTTACTTTGGCATATATGAAGCACATAGCAACCACAAACCAAAATTCTATAAGAAATACAGGAGAATAAAGAGAAAGGAATTCAAGCATAACAAACGATAGAAAGTTATCAGCATAAAAGAGGAGAGAGCAAAAGAATAAGAACAGGGATGAACTACAATAGTAACCAGAAAACAATAAAATGGCAGTAACGACATACCTGTCAATAATCACTTTAAACGTAAATGGATTGAACGCATCTATCAAAAGATGTGGGGTGGCTAAACGGATTAAAAGAAAAAAAATCAAGACCCGTACACCTGCTTGCCTACAAGAGACGCTCTCTTCCGATCGAAAGCCACACACAGACTGCAAGTAAATGGATGGGGAAAGGTATTTCATGCAAATGGAAACAAAAAAAAAAAGCTGGGGTAGTAATACTTCTATCAGACAAAACGACCGTTGAAAGAAAGGCTGTAACAAAAGACAAAGGACCTTACATAATGACAAATGGATCAATCCAGCAAGATGATATAACTCTTGTAAACATCTATGGACCACGCCCCCCCCCCCCCCCCGACCAAATGGCAGCTAAATAGCAACCAGAAAGCAAATATTGATGGACGTAAAGGGGGAGAGATAGACTATCAGACGACAATGGTAGGGGACTTTAAGACCCCAGTGAATTCGGTGGATGCTCATCCAGACAGAAAATCAACAAGGAAAAGTGGCTGAATCGGGAAAAGACAAAATCAGAACAGACTGATAACTACTAACGAAATCAAATCAGTAATCAAAAACCTCCCAACGAACAAAAGTCTTGAACCAGGCTTCACAGGAGAATTTTACAAAACATTCAAAGAAGAAAAAAATCCCTATCCTTCTCAAACTATTCCAGAATCTGAAGAGGAAGGAAGGCACCCAGACTCATTTTACGAGGCCACCATTACCCCGATACCAAACTAAAGACATAGACAATTCAATATAAGACAATTACAGGCCAATATCCTTGGTGAACGTAGATACAGAAATTGACGAAAAATATTAGCAAATCAAATTCAGCAATGGATTGAAAGGATCATAAGGATGCGAGGTTGGTTTACTAACTGCACAATTCACACGATTCACCACATAAACAAAATGAAAATAAAAGTCAAATGAACATATTCATACATGCAAAAAAAAATGTGACAAAATCCAACATCTATTTAGGATTAAAAAAAAAAAAAACTCAGCAAAGTGGGGATAGGTGGAACATACCTCAAAATAATACCGGCCACATATGGCTAACACTATATTCAATGGTGAAAAGCCGAAAGCTTTTTCTTTAAGATCAGTAACAAGACAAGAATGTCCACATTCACCACTTTTATTCAGCACAATATTGGAAGTCCTAACTGGAGCAGTCAGACTAGAAAAAAATATATAATGCATCTGAGTTTGAAAGAACTGTCATTATTTGCAGATGACACGATACTGTATGTAGAGAACCCTAAAGATTCCACCAAAATTTCGAATAAATGAAATCTGCAAGGTACCAGAAAATAGATAATATTCAGAAATCGGTTGCATTTGTATACACCAATAATGAACTACAAGAGAGATTAA
>PVKZ01006337.1:0-36706 GCA_004027375.1 Macroglossus sobrinus | reverse complement strand
AAAAAAAAAAAAAAACATCGGAAGAGGATTTTTCACTTCTGCGAAAATACGAAAATACCGTTTTGTGTGTTTTTTGCGCTGACCCTGAGGCATGCGAGGCGCCCCATCCGCCCGCCCCGCCAAGCCCCTTTCCCGGGACAAGCCGAGCCCCTGTGAGCACCCGGCTTCCCCACATCTGTGCTGTGCGTCCCTTCAGCGAGGCGAGTCCTACAGCGACGGCTCCTTCACGTTCCACCACGTTTGGCTTGGGACAAGGGTCCCAGGGACGCCCTACCTTCAGGTAGGGTGCGGGGGTGGGTGGGGGGAGACGCTGCATTGAAGACAGCACAGAAACCACGAGGTAAAAATGCAAGGTGAGGACGTCAGGGGCCCAGGAGGCAGGAGCATCTCTAGCCCCCAAACACAGGCCGCCCCCTAAGCCTGGAGCAGAGCGGCTTAAAATGGAAACCAGGCCAGGAAGCGCGGACAGCGGGAGCCAGCCAGAGACTCGCTCCGCCAGGTGGAAATGCTCGCTCTCCCAGGCCCCGACGTGGCCCAGGTCGTTGGGGGAGCCCGGAGGTGCTGTGGGAATGGGGGTTGGGGCAATCGGCCCTATAGGAAAGTCCCCCTGTCACTGAGTGACTCCACAAGCAGAACCAAGAGCTGCTCCAGGCACGCGGGGGGCGGAGAGGAGCTATGGCCTCTTACAGTTAAAGGCTGAGCCGAGCCGCTGGTTATGGTACGAGATGAAAGGAGGGAGGGAGCGAGGGAAGAAATAAAAGGGGGAAAAAAGAGGATTATCGGGGCTGCTGTTGCCATTAGGATGGCCCTGTGGTGACCTGACACCTCCTCCCTTAGGGAACCTGACTGAGGGTGTTTTCGGATTCCCGGTTGCTTGGCAACCTGCCTTTTATGGGTAAGCCATTTAAATGCATTCACCTTCTGAATTAGGGATATTCACAGATGGCTGGGCAACAAAGGAGAAAGAGCCCCCGGCAGGCCAAGGGGGCCCCTGGGACGTGTGGGGCCAACACAGGGCGTGGGCGGCGGGCCTGGTCAGCACGCCGGACGGAGCACGTCAGCGACACGTGTGAGCCCGAACGTGACAAAGTGAGGTCAGCCCACACAACCGTCCTTTGCTGCTGACGACCCACGCTCCTCTACCTGGCGGGAGGGCAGACCCGTCTCTGGCCCTCTCTGTGCGATGGGTCCTTCTGCCCCCCCAAAAAACCCTCCTGCGGGGTCTTCGTGACGCAGGCAGCAGGTGACGAGGTGCCTGCCCAGTGACACGGCCCCTGGACACACACGGGCCTTCAAAGACTTGACTCTCTGCAGGGGCCACTGCTGCCTCGTGTGGCACACGGCGCTGAGGATACAGCATCCCTGTCCTTCAGGTCAACTGACCCGGAAACGGGGAGCGCTCACCGGACACCCACACCCCCGAGGCAACGACTTAATCAAGTCCTATTGCTTCTCCCTCCAAAATACCTTTCTGGGTGTCTTCCCTTCCCTCCATCCCTGTCCACTCACACTACCACCCCCGTGAGAGAACTGCTCCTAGGACCAAATCAAGACTTCTGCTGGGGTACACGGCTCCTGCTGCTGGAGCGTCCTCTCACACCCTCTCTGCTTGACCAGCTCCCCTGGGCTTCAAGGTCAGCTGAAGGTCCACTCATCTCAGAACAACCCGCCTTCTTACTTCCTGCGGTCTGAGCTGGATACTGGGGAGCCTGTGTTCCTGCCGCCCTAGCACGAATTCTCTGAGTCCCCCACCACCCCGCCCTGTACCTCGTCTTTCTCCTCTGCCTCCCACTAGAACACACCTCAGCATCAGGGCAGGGAGGATGCACACATCTCTCCTCCACCACCACCCCAGACCCCAAGCCACCGTACCCGGAGCCAACGTGCTTTGTGAGACTCGGAGAAAGTATTCGAGAGCTGAAAACATGTATACGTCGGCTCCAAACTGTAAAAAGAATCTATTAAATTGAAATAAATGTGTAATTGTGCAAAAAAAAATAGGATATTGTGTCAACGTCATTCATTGCTCAATTTAGCATTCCTAGAAATGTTTTTTTTTTTTTTGTCTTTGAGAATAATTTGCAGGTAAGATTGTCATACACGTCACAGAGATTCCCAATGACAGACGATGATGGCTGAGGAGTCACAGCCGACCATAAGTTAAGCATCGCTCATCGCCAAATAATTACAAAAGCAAACGGGAAACGATTTCAAATTCAGTAAAAAAATAATAATATAATGATATTTAATGCGGGACATGTGTATCTTATTATGTTTACTATCATATATGATGGGGCCTTCAACTCATAAAGTGCCCCAGGCCTAATGAAATTTTAAAATAGTCCTGAATATATACATTCAATTCAATTTCGTTTCCTCAGGAAGTAAAGAATCAGCACACTGGTAGACACAAGCATGCACGCTCACGTGCACGAACACGCACACGCTTACACACGTATACTATGTAAAAAATTCAGACTGGAGGGACAAAGGCTAGTGAAAATGAGGCAGGCACCTAAAGCGAGAATCTCAAAGGTTCTACTGTGCAACCACTGAGGCACGGCTCTGAGCAGCTTATGATGGGGATGAAGAGTTTTGGGGGGGAGAAAAAAAACAGTTTGAAAGCTGGAGCTGAATTGATTACTAAACCACGCACGTGTATGGATGGCCTTGACAATTAAGAGGAAATGAACGAACTACTTATTTTTCTGTTTCAGGAATTAGAAACAAACCCTCCAAGAAACCGAGAGAAAGACAGAGATGAACAAGAGGGAGAGGAAGGGGGACGTGGGCCCGAAGTATAACGATTCTGTCATGTGAGCGTCTCAGGTCATCACTTTTTCTCGAGCAGCAGATAGATTTAAAGGTCCCCAGAAAACTATAAATGACATCTCACCAGTGCCTCGGTTTAAAACAACCCTCTCCGTCACGCTGAGGGATCGTGTCGGAGGTGGGCCTTGCCGATCGAATGTAAATGGTTATTTTCAAAATAAAGTCATCGCTTAAATTTACTTGGAGAGCTCTCAAGTTTGAAGCCACCTGCTATGAATCTTTCTGAACAGTTAGAATGCTTCCAGCTATTCTTTTTTAAAAAAAGAAGACAGCTACAGGGAAAAAAAATAGTACTGGGAGATGGATGTATTAACCAGCTGTGTTATGGTGATCACTCCACAACATATACATAGATCAGATTATTCTGCTGTACACCTCAAACTCACACGATGTCAGACATCAATTATAGCTCAATAAAGCTGGGAAAAATAGCACCTATCTCATGGGGTGGTTGTCCAAATCAAATATGATCATTAAAGCATTTTTGCAAAGAATAAGGCATGCATTAGTTGCTCAATAAATGCAATTAAGTCATATAGCTTTTAATTACGGATAATTGCATTATTATTCAGGCTATCGTAAACTGAAGGAACGAATGAATAAATGACCGATGCGGCCACATCCGGTTTGGAAAAGGAGCCGAAGACGACTTTAAAGACTTTGTTGAAAGCACAATAGAGAAAATGGGAGAGAGAAGAGTGGGCATCGTAATATCAGTCCGTGGAGATTATTATATTCTATCCTCTTCCAGCAAGGCAGGGCCCACAATGGCCAAAACTAAGGGCTGGCTCCCCGGCGGCCAAATGGACCAGGATCGTCACCAGGAAGAGCATCCGTTCTGAGTCACCTAGAACTGCCCAGCAAACCAGGACAATGGGTCACCCTAAATCCTCGTCCTGCCACGTCCCTGGAGACTTGGCCTTGTATACATTTACAGTGGGCCTCCATTTCTTCAGTTGTCCAGTAGAAATAATAATAATAATAATAATAATGATAATAATTATCATCATCATCATCATCATCATCATCATCATCATCTCTCCTCATTTTGCTGTCGTATTAAAGGAGAGGACACAAAAGGCTTAGTCTAAGACAGACACACAGACATTGCTCGATAAATAACTATTTACCAGCCCCTGTGAAGCCAGCATTTCTCTCGAAGCAGCCCACATGGGAGCTCAAGCTGCCTCAAAATTCACGCAAAACCCAGAACGGGATCAAAGGGGTCGACGGGACAGGTGCATTTTCCTCCGTTCTGGAGACGGCAGAAACGTCCCCGGGAGACAGCTCCTGGAGACACAGACTCCCCAAAGAATAAGGCGAGAGGAGGCGGCTGATGGGAAGGCGAACGGTTTCCACCGACACAGAAAAATCTTCCGAGGTGATCAGCACTGACGGGAAAAGGAAGTAAAGGGAATTTATGTGACAGTTTAATAGGGGTTTGTGAAACATGACATTATTTTAAAGTTTGCCTGAGTGAGGCAGACGGCACATTAGGGTGACTCCAGCTCTACGAAGATGCCGATACTGTACTTTAAACTCTGAAATTTGCCCCGCTGTTTGCTGCATTATGCAGAGCGTGTCGTGTATTTATATTGTGCGTGCATAACGTACACACAGTGACGTGAGCCCCACTGAGATGCAGAGTCCATCCATGGGCAAAGCAAAGCCTGAAACCCAGGTATGCAATGCCTGGCTATCACGTGACATCTTGAAATTCCTATCCAGAAAAAAAATCTATTTTTTTTCCTACCATTATTACTTGTTTCATGGACTCTTTTCTACCACAAGAAAGAGGAGAGGGGTTCTGCGCATGAATTCCTTCATCCCACCCCACTCCGCCAGGTGATTATACAAAGCATCCACCTGCCAGCAGGATGAGGAAGACAGGGCTCAAAATTGGGCTCCCAGTCAGTCACCAAGCCCTGCAATCTAGGGGCGGGGGACCTGGTTCCCTGGAACCAGAGTGCATGGCACCCCCTGCTGGATGGAAGCAGAACTAACCCACTCCATATGGTGATTCAGAGCTGGCTCCGCCTGGAGAACAACACACAGAGGACTAGTGACTCCGAAATGCCACTTAAATGAAATGAGCTTGTAAAATTGTGATACGGAACAACGTGATGAGAGAATGAGATCACGGAAGCGGAGAAGTGGGAATTCAGGACCCCTCGGCACTGACCAGGAGAAGGTGTGCTCTAATTTTAGGAGTCCGGTACAGTTATTCAGACCCGAACTTCTTCGAGGGAGAAGGCCGGTTCATTGGGCCGTGAGAACCATCGTTATCAGTAACGCCCGCTCCCTGTGCTCTGCTTCTGTGCCCACCACGCTGCTCTGTGGAGTCTGTTTTGATGTCCTGCCTGGGTGACTCACTTGCCCTGTGAGGACAACCCACGGGGCTCTCTGTGGTTGTTAGGAACGGGCTGCACACAAGCGTGTGTATATTTAATTACAAATTAGCAAATCTGACTGTGATTTCTTTACATCTGTGTCTTGGGACGTTGGTCCATATAATTGAACCCACCTGGGTGAGTGGACAAGGGAAGCAGACTAGGAAGCAGAGGCAGGGGCTGGTTTATACTAGAGATTTAGTCATGGGGGTTCTGCCCCCTGAGGCCCAGCCAGAAGAAGCTGGAAATACAATAATTATGATGCTTACTCGGAAGGACGAGGCCCGCCCGGTCTGGCTCTCCTAGAGAGAGAAGGTCTTACGTTGATATGGTCTAGTTCTGCACAGTCCCTATAACCTGCTTCTGCCCTTGAGCTCCTGTCCATGGGATGGCTCCAGAAGAGGGAGCCTCAGGACTTGATGAGCGAAGACTTAACTTTACCTTTTCCACAGGCCGCCCAGCCCACGCCTGCCCGCAGTCACACTGATCTCTAACTCCGATCATGACTGTCATTGCCATAGAGACAGAGATGGACAAGTGGATGAATGAGAGCAACCCATCACCCCCCGAGCATAAACAAGATGAGCCACGTGCCCTGAGAAAGGCACTGCTGGACCACACCGTCCCGTTCGTATGTTCTTACTATTGCTCTTACGATATTTAGATAAATGCTGACGAGGCGAGCACGTGGACCCCTGGGACTCCCATAACCACGCCCCCAAGAAGCATAAAATGACACCGATCTTCACAGGCTCTGTAATAAAGCAACAGAAGTTTCCTCACCAAGATACGAATCTTCTTTTACTCCAAATTCCAATGGAGGAAGGTTTTTAATCTGACTCTGGTTCCCCAGAAGATAGAGTCTAAATCTGAGATAGATTTCTATGCATGGTTCGCATAGCCTGGGTGCCCCAAAGCATATGAGTCAAGTTTCAGACTCTGAAACCTTCCTTCGAGAACGGAAGCAGTCACGTAGTCCAACCTCATCTTATTTTACAGACGGGGCGAGACAGCAGTAGAGTAGCCGTTTTTCCCACGACCACATGCTTCGTTTTCTGTAGAGCTAAGGCTGCATCTTTCGGGCAGTGGTTGTTCTAGGATCTGGGAATCCAGACACTTCCAGAACGCTTCTGGATAATGAGTTTAGAGACTATGAAGAATTATGATCAGCGACTCAAAAAAGAAGAACTGGGTGCGTATCCATGAGAGAGAGAGAGATGCAGAGCACACCCAACAGTTTAATGTGGGGGCGGCACAGTGAAGGGACTGACAGCCTGGATCCCGGCAGCCTGCCACGTCTAAAGTGTGGCTCCACCAGCTGCCACTAACAAGTCAGGCTAGTGAACCTCTCTGCCTCCGTTTCCTCATCTGTCAAATGGGTGTAAAAACTGGATCAACATCACAGGATTGTGAGTGCTCAGTGAATTAACACTTAAAGAGCTCTTGGAAGGCTATCTGAGTCACACATACCAGTGTTTGTTAAAAACCATATGCACGTTATGATATAAGTGCTGATTTGCTCCCACCCACATTCTAAGAGTGAACCAAAAAGGCCAGATCTTGATCTTCTCAAGTCCTCTCTACTTTATGGAATGGGCTGGATGAAAAAAAAAGAGGGGGGAATCTTGAGTCCCTGCCACGGCTAGAAACATTTCTCGAAGAAAACCGAAAGCGACACAGTTGATCAAGAATCTGAGCAACTTTATGGAAATACTTGCCACCGGGTTGGGGGACACAAAGAGCTAAAAAAAAAAAAAAAAGATGATTTTCTTCACAATGTGTATGGAATTCACTCTGCTTTGAATTGAGTTCCTCTGGGGGAAAAAAAAAGGTTTTATTTTTTACTTTTTTGAAAATTATGAAAAGGGATGGCAATCAAGAGTTTTCTTTTATTATCACAGGAATAAAATATCAATTTTTGTCAGGATAAAATGAAGCCCAGATTGGTCCTGATAGGGAAAATTAAATTTCTGGCTTCCACTTGATTTTATATTTATCACTCCTTCACCCCGGAAATGTTCTGTCACAAAACACGAGGGGGAAAAAAAAATTATTCGCAACACATCAAAAAACTCAAAGCCTCTTAGAAAAGCAGAACTGACAAATAAGAGGTGTGATTGGGGGGGAAAAAAAAACAAAGTATTGAGTGATAAAAGAGGGTAAAGGGAAAAAATCAGAAATATGAATTATCTCAAGCAATTCTGCAAAGAGAATAATGGCTGTAGAGATAGAATGCAAGCATGAGTGTCAGGTGTGAGAGGCGAAAACTCCATCACTCACTCTCCAAAACGGGGCTCCCCGAGGGGCCAATTTCCATCCATTCCTGCAGACGGTTGCCAGGACGACCACATCCCTTCATCTTGGGTGACTGAGACACAGACCTACAGCAGGTAGCCAAGAGCTCAGCACCTCCCGACGGTCGGCTTTCCCCACTCCAGACTTGGGGGTCCAAAGGGTTCAGAGAACTCAAAATTAATTCCTCAAAATGAACTCCTCTGTCCAAAAGTTCAGACTGTTATGTGTCGACTTAAATAGCTTAACTAAATCTCTTTTTATCTGATGTAGGAGATCGAAATTAGGCTATTAATTCTAATGCATCGATTTTGAAAGTGCTCATCCATTTGGACACTGGTGTGTGCCTTATAAAAAGGTAACGTTTTCCCTCCCTCATTGAGAAGGGCAGTTCTCAACGTGTAAATAAATGGATTATAGGTTGTCTAAACACTAACCGTAGAGGTAGTATTCCTACGAGCATGAAAGGGGACCCTGTACTGAATTAGGACAAGAGCTGATATTGCGCTAATGTGCTACCAGTCAATTCAATTTAAATGAAGACCCTATTACGTTGCTCCTCTAAGTAACTGAAAGAATTTTTTAAGAGGTGATTGACAGACAGTGCCTTTCTTTAATGAGATGAGAGATATAGAATTGGAGAAGCTAGGAATACACATTCCTATAGAAAAAAATTTAAGAAGTTGTGTATAAAAAAATACAAAACAAATAATGCGGGATTTCCAATAAAGAACACAGTAAAGAGTCCTCAGGAAAAAGAATATTTTCTAATATAACATCTGTAAACAACACAGCCAGATGGAAGTTGGGTCACAGGGAATGGTAGGTACATTAAACTTTCAGGTAAAACCACATTTGCTACGAGTAGAATGATTCTAGAATCACCCCCACCTACTCTGTAGCCACTGGCAAATTACTTAAGTAACAGTAATAATATCGACTTCACAGGGTTAGTAAAATCACTTAACGTAATGTCTAACCCGGAGTAAGTACTCATGTGTGTCAACTATTATTAACAGCTATTATTAACCACGGCTAACATATGCGGAGTTGGGTCCCATACTATGGAGGACCTTGGATTTCAGATTCTTTTTTCGTTCTGTCACTGAGAGAGAGAATGAGCATGCCAGAGAATGTTGGTTATGACTGCAGAGAATAGAGAATGCAGGTGTGGAGATTGTGGGTTAAGATATTGCAAAAGATTTAAAATGAGAGATGATTAGCTCCTCACTTAATTAAGCAGAGGTGGTGGGAACGAAATAGGATGCTACTCACCGCTAAGGAACCGTAGGTGGGACACGTAGGCTGGGCACTGATTATGGAGTGAGAGGAAGGAAGGATCGAGTCTGATTTAAAAATCTGGAACCTGAATAGTTGGGATGATGGCGATATCACAAAGAGCGACTGAGGAGTGAGCAGGCAAAGAGAGGGCTTCCACGAGGTGAGATACACATCGCCTGTCCCCAAGGGCCATGGAGAAATCATGGAGGAAAAGACCGAGAAGATACTGCTGCATCTGGATGTCCCAGCAGCACATTATTTTGATAATTTTAAAAAGAGAAAGTTTAAGAAACATATGGCAACTAACGCCTACATCTCTGGCATCGAGTAGGATGAAGAGACAAGAGTCACATATCAAACACTGACAGAGCGAGCATGAGCTAGAAAGTGGGGTCACCACGTGCAAACCAATGACCATTTCGGGGAGAGGTTCAGAACGGAAATGTGAGGGGTGGCATATTTCAAGCGATATTGTTGTAGGTTAAGGAAGACATGGAATGCTAAGGCCGAGACTGTGCCACTGGAGAAGCAGACAGACAGCTAAAGGAGAAAAAGAGATAGATTGATGAGTACATAGAAAAAGGAATGAGAAGGTAGAGGATGGAGCCCAGAAGGGCAAGTTGGTTCTTTTTTACCCTATGTGGGAACAAAAGCTTAGACGAAGAACAGCAATAAAGAGTAAATCTGAGAACAGGGAAGGGAGAGCAAAGAAGTTCAGGGGAAATAGCTTTGATTTTGAGGCCAACGACGAATTTCAAGATGTGAGTTACAGAGCACAAGCTCACTCGACTCTCAGTGCAGTTCCGTACTTCTCTGTACAGAAGCCTCCCTGGCAAACAACCCTTCAGCCCTCACTTAGTTACCTCTGGAGACGGAGAACTCATTATCGCATAGCTGAGTGAATTGCATTTTTGGACTGTTGGAATTGGAAGGAGGTCCTTCTTTATCTGGGGTTGAAATCTGCCCCCTGTCCCTCTTGTCCCTCCATCCTACCTCTGCTGTTTGGGACCTCTGGGATTTAGGTGACCTTTTTTTGTTGTTGTTTTTCACATGGCTCCCTAACAAATATCGGAAGATAGCACTCACGCCCCAAGTGAGTCGCTTGGTTCTAGCTAAACTACTCCCTGCGTGCTCAAATGTTCTCTCACCCACATATAAGTACCACACTGACAGTCTCGGTGCTTGTTCACAGAGCAACAGGAAACACGTTCATCCGCAAGGAAGAAGGGAGGGAAATAGTTTTCTAGGAGTCGAGAAAAATGAAGACCATCTGGACCAGTTGGTGTGGACGCAGCTAACTACATGGCACCCAAAAACCACAGCACCCGTCTGGGACCAAGCTGCCTTAAATGCGGAGTGGAAATCTACATCACCCTCCTCCTCCACCATACCCCACAGAGGGTCATACTCCATCACACTCTGAAGAACGAGATGCCAGAGAGATCGCCAGAAGGAAAGCCTTCCCATTTGCCCTTGAGAAAAGTCAGCCCTAACGCCTGCTCCGCCCTAAACCTTTAGTTGTGCACGGGAACTGCAGCCCTGCTGCTCACATCCTTTCCGGGCACCCTCAGGGGAAAAAAGTGTGCCTGCCAATCAACAAAATCCTAGGACACAGTGTAGGATCTGTGTGGAGACCAACCAATCCACCCTAAGAGACAACTTGGGTTCAGCTTCTAAATTCCACTGGGATTCTAGACTAGAGCCAGTACCCCTGGCTTCTTCTCGCCTTCAGAAAAATGAAAGCTACTCTTATTCTTTCCAAAGACATGAACCCAAGGTTTGAATGCTAACTGATCCTCCAGGAAGGCATCTGACTGCTGAATTAACTTTCTCCCCTTTTCCCCATTATCTCAGAAAAATAGTTCTAGTCTATCCAATTAGATATAAACCTACATTCTCCCCCCCCCCCCAGTTATTCTATCCAATGGCCTCTCTGGATTAACTAAAAAAAAAAAATTGTATTCTAACTTCTTACTCCCCATCAGTCTCTGTATTTCTCCCATCAGTCCATCCACTTTACCCCTTGCCAGCCTCACCGAACGGCCTCTCCTGGTGATGCTGTGCTTCCTGCCAGTCCAGTCTTAGCATAAATGAGAATTCTGCAGTATCCACAGGTAGGTTTGAAACACAGAAGACATCTCTGTTGACGGCCGACTGCCTGGCACGTAAGGACGCTGTCCACCCATGCTGGTGCTGAAGTGGACATGCAAGCAAAGGGGTGGCTCCTGGAAGCATCTCCTTAAAGTCTCACGATCACCATGTTTGAGGAGGAAAAAGCAGGAGCTGTTCCCTCTGCATAAACTCCTGGGTGAGCTTTCAGAACACGGGGCGCCACGAATAAGGGAAAAATCCTGCAAGACATGTCCCTGTGGGACGAGGTCAGGCTCGGTGTTGATAGAACACAAATCCTGACATCCTCCCACACCTGCTAAGCTCCAGTCCACAGAGAGCCGGCATGTCAGCGTTTCCACGGGGCTGGATCTCAGCTCTGTTCTCAGTGCATTGGAAACATATTTTGGGAATGAGAGGCGTATATCCGAATGCATGTATGTGTCCATGTTTACGTACACACGTACAGTACACACACGAAATGTATATATGTGTGTTAGCTGAGAAAGCGATCAAACTTGGCAAAGGTGTGGGTGAAGGCTGAAGCTGAGTTTGATTCTCTGCCAAGTTCTGTGAGCCAGCAGCTCTCCAAAGCACAGTATGATGATCTCACACACGGAGTCCCTTCCTTTAATTCATTAGTGGAGTTGAAGACGGTCCAAGTGCTTCACGCTCCCAGGCCAACCCTCAGTGGCGAGTGCCGGAGTGTTTGTCCATATATGCCCGTAAACTTGACTTATTCCAGTATGTGGTACAGGGTCCAGCACTTCTTCTCAGATATTTGTGTATGTGCACACATTTAAAAATGATGCATACATCTCTGTAGCGGTAGGTATGAGGATCTATTACTTCTCTATTGCCACCGTAATGAATTACCACCACCTCCGAGGCTCACAACAAAACCAATTTGTCTCACAGTGCCATAGCTAGAAACCCAACACGATTCTCACCAGGCCCAAAAATCAATGCGTCCCCTGTCCAGGGCTCTCATTCGGAGGCTCACGGAGAAAATCTACCACCAAGCTTTTTCAGCAGAATGCCGTTTCTTGCTGCGTTAGGGCTAAGGTCCTGTGTCTTTGCTGGCTGTCACTTAGGACCCTAAGCCTCCTTTCTCCATCCTCACAGTCAACAATGGGATGTCCAGTTTTTTCCATACCTCCAGCCCTCCTGACTGCCCTTTCATCTCTGTTTTTAGGGGCTTATGTGAATAGACTGGAATCCTTACTGATCCGGGGTAATCTCCCGATGTTAATTACGTCTGCCATGTAAAGTAACCTATTCACAGGATCAAGGGATCAGAGCAAAGACATCTTTGGGGAGCCATTATCTGGCCAACCCCAGTGAAGATATCATCTAAAGTCTTTTCTCTTCTTAACTTCAACTGACATTCCAGGAACAGTGGCTGGTCATCCAGAACACGCACTTTACCTCAGGATGGCTCTCCTCCTTGTTGCCTTTTTCCCTGTTTGTAAATCCACTGAACCTCACTTATCTGCTGGTTATCTTACTGATCACTTCCCCTCAGCCCCATTCAGTTCCTAAACCATTTCCAACAGTGGCACAGACCAAAGATCCACGCCGCAATCTAACCCACAGGAGTGGGCTGTGTCTGCCTCCGATCCAGGAAGTTAAAAACTCGTCATCACGTATCATCTGCCGTCAAGGATCCACCTGCCAACTCTCTAACGTGTCAGAATCACTGGCCCGTCACTCAGATGAGTGTACTGGTCCTCCCTGTATTTTTACAAACCACCAGAGACACATCCTTCCTCCTTCTACCTCCCGGAACCACACCTCACATGGATTTTGACTTCACTGTCCATCTACTTGGATGCCCCTATGGGACACCAACTTCTTGGATGAGGGACAGATTTGGTAGTTCCAAGAGCCAGGTCTGGGCATACACCCTGCGCAAGCACAGGGAAGCCATGACAGCCGTGCCATTGAGCGTCCACCCCTCTGGGGACTTGAAACACAGATCATCTGCTTCATCAGTGTCTGCCTCGGAGCTACACTCGCCGGAGCTGAGGTTATCATTCTGTGGTGTAATCTTGAGCTTTGCATGATGAAAGAAAAAAACAAACCAGCTGCTTTGTCAAGGGTACATCGAGTTTACTGTGACAAGGACCACTATCGTTTTTCATTGTCCTATACAGCTCCGTAGTCTGGTTCCCCCATAACCCCCATCTCAGGTATTCCTTGAAACATCTGACCCCTATTTCCTAATTGTACTTCCCTCCTGCCCTGAGAAGCTGGACTCTGGTATTGGAGAGTCTATCGAATCTTTCCTCTGGGGCCGTGTATATAGTTCTCCCTCCCACTCAAAATCAACGTCCAAAGGCTTTTGTCCAAATGATATATCTCGTGCTTTCTAAGACGAACCTCGTTTACACCTGGATCTCTCTGCCACTCTCATTATTTCCCTTGCCCTTCAAATGATCTTATCACAAACTCACACTCACTGAAGAATAATTGGCAGAGCTTTCTGAGTGGGAAGAAATGAGAAGGGCATTCGTTTCGTCCTCCTGGGAAGGCGGGGTCCACCGTTTCGGAATCATGATGGGTTTCACTGACGTCCTCTAGAGCCCTCTCTTTTGTTTTCATTAGCAAATGAAGCCTGTCCTAGAGCTGACCCCAGCGGCGGCCCATCAGGCCATCGTCACGGTAGAGAACATTGCCTTGTGCTGATGGTCCTGGTTTACAGGCACGCGGCCAGACTGGAGCTGCGATCCTGATCCTAGCCGGTTTAATTCCACAAAGAGAGTCTTGACAAACTCCATCTTCCTCTCTTCCTGGCAACGGCCTGACTGTTTTCAAACACCCCACGGCCAGACTGGTTCCCCCACTCGGCTCCTCTGCAGAACACGGTGGAGAAGCCACAGTGGGTAACGTATTGCTGGGCCCGGGAGCGATGCTCGAAAATGACATCTGAACCTTTTTGGCCACCATGCCTCCATGCCCCCGAGTTTCTTTCGACTGACATTTACTGCAACAGATGCTTCGTAAAAAGAAGGGCATACTCTCCCAGAGAAAACGTTTTAACGTCTCCTCTTTCGCAGTCAAAACAAAAACATTTGCTTTTTTTCTGACATATTGATAGAACAGAGTCTAAAGCTTGGCTTTAGACTTTAGACAGGCTAGAAGTCCCTGATCATGGTACCTGCACATTTACTTTCTGGTGAGGGCTCCTCCCATGGCTTGCCGACAGCTACCCTCTTGCTGTGTCCACCCACGTCCTCTGTGCTCAGGAAGAGAGAGTGAGAGATTACTGGCATCTCGCCTTCTTCCTATTAGGGCGCCAGTCCTATCAGGTTGGAGCCCCACCCTAAGCACCTCATTCAACCTTAATTACCTCCCTAAAGGTCCCAGCCCCCAAACAGTCACAATTTCTCTTCCTCCTGGGTTGCTAGTTCTTTCCTCTTCTACATTTTCTCCTTTTATTTTACCTTCTCTTTCTCTTTTTTTTCCCCATTTCCCTGCCTTTCTCCTGCTCCCTGCCAGTACCTCTCGTCCCCTTCCTTAAAGGGACTCTCCAGGCTAGCATCAGGAGGAGAAGTGCCAGGCTTTCATCTTTCAAGACTTTCCTGAGCTCATTCGGTGAGAAAAAGAAGAAATGTAAAAGAAATTATGAAGTCTTGAGGAAAATTACTTTTCTTAAGGTTAAGTAGCATGACAATGGCAGCTGATAGAGCAAATTAAATTCTGGCTGCATCAGTGATCTGATGGGTATCATTTCCCTAAGTGTTACCGAGGAAACGCCTTTTAGGGGAGATGAATCTCAAGTGTGGAATGAACCCTTTTCGGTTGTGGCATCGGATTCAGTCAGGTGAATGTCGTTAATTTAAGAGGAGAAGGGGTCAGACGGAAAATTGAAATTGGTAAAACACACACACACAGCATTTTTATAGGAAACATACACGCGGCATCGTTAGGATAGCGTGCTTTTCATTCTGGATCCAGAAGGAAGGAAACTATTTCACCTTCACGTGATAAGCAATCACCGTGGCAGCCTGAAATAGCGCATTTCTGGTGACATTTGAGAAGCAGGCGTAAACGGTGCTTTGCCGCTGTGAACCCGATACAAAGCTTGCCAGGAACTCGCTCAGCCCAGGAAAATGCTCTCGGCCACCCACCTGGACATGGGCAGTAAGATAAAGCCAGGAATGGCTGCACTTACTCTGTGCTAAGCCTGCACATCCAGAATTTTGAACACCAAAGGTGACTGCCAACAGAGACGTTTTAGTAACCATCTAGTTATCCTCCAAAAAAAAAAAAAAAAGAAAGAAAGAAATTTAGTAAAAACGGGTGCCAGAAAACATTCTCCGTGAAATATTTATCACCCATTTAGTAGATCACTTTTCCTGAGGCATCCGTGCGGGTAGTTCAAAGAGCTCCGAAATCTTATTTTGCCTAGATGCACGCGAGTCTGCCTCATTAGTGATCAATTACCAGCCAGGTCTGCCTTAATAAGTCATTAATATGTACCTTGTACTGTCAAATCCCGTAATTGGGCACCACGTGTCCGATAAACCATCAGACGCAATCATTAATAAAACCTTCAAAGCCCCACCGGCACCTGCACGGTGCAGACGACACACCGAACGAGGTGATTTTTCACTGCCTTCCCACTCGGCCGACAAGAGACCAACACAAAGAGAGCGGCCAGGGCTCGGGACGCCAAGGCAGAGTCTCCCTGCATGGCACACCCTTCGCCATCGACTCCCAAAGCTGCCGGCAGCAGGGGCCTTCCCGCAAGCTTCTTCCCGGGGCTGGAGGGCCGGCGACAGCGTGGAGAAGGTCTGTTTCTCAGAAGGTCCTATTCTCTCCTTTTCAATGTGTAAGACTGCCCACTCGGAGATGTTGCTGTCTATTCACGGGACAGTGACAAATGAGGTCACCTCCTGGGTCGATGACATGCTCTTTAAAAGGAAGAGCTTCTTAATGCCCAGAGAAAAGAGGAAGGAAGGCTGGAGAGAGACGTGACATCAGCCAAATGGCAGCAAGAGAGCCACAAAGGGAGGACGGCAAATAACTTCCTCCCCTCAGCCTGCAGAGATCCCCGTGGCCCTCACCCAGAGACTCCTCTAGGGTTTTTTTTTTTTCTAGTATAGGCTTTTGTTTTCCCATGCATGCGTTCATTCAATGTCTTATTCATCCAGCCCTTCTGTCATCTGATAGACATCAAGCCAACCAATCAGGAGGCACCATAGCACACCCTAGGAAAATGACTCCTTTGCAAAATAGTCTACCCTTCATCCCTATCCTTTTAGAAATGGTTAGATTACAGAAAGTGCTCTCCTTCTACCTGCCCTCCACCTGCTTCTCTAAGGCATCCTCCAAGTCACGCTCAAGTATCACCTCCTCGGGGAAGCCTTCCTTGACTGCATCCTCCCAGTTATAACCGCCCCAGCATTCTGCGCTTCCTTGCACCTGTGTTATTACTTAAGTCATTACTTTGAAACTCTCTGCATCTCTTATGAAACAGTGCCTGCCCAACATATAGCGAGTGTGCAGCAAATTACTGCTGCTTTATTGACTGTCGGCACCATGAAATGTTGGAGGCAGAGCTTCTCGAAAGGGAGCAAAGAATAATTCCAGCTGTACTGCCCATAAAAAGTCTCTCCTCCTCCTCCTTCTCTTTCTCCATCTTCCTTCTTCCTCCCTTCTTTTTCTCCTTCCCTCCTTCTCTGGGTTCCCTTCTGCTCCCCAGACTCCAAAATGATGTCTGAGAAAGAGGAGGTGCTTCGTTAACATGTTTTGAATAAGCGAACAGACAATAATAAATCACTGCCTGTGGGAAAGTTGGGGCTCTTCCGCGCTCTCGGACGACATCACGTGACTGAGGAAACAAAAGGAGACAAGCTAAGGACCCTGGACAGGGCCTGGCAGAGAGCGTCCCCTGTCCCCTTCGTGTTCTCCCATCAATCATTATCATGTCTGGCCCCCCTGGGGTCTGGGGTGCTATTCACAGCCTGCATTTTAAACAGTAAGAGCAGTGAGAGGTAACATGTAAGACCCGCCCATCACGCCTCATTTGCATCACCTGATGTCATAACGGAAACCCCACGCACATGCGCTGCAATTATCACGAAAAGACCCGCCCCATCCAGGTGGCGCAGCCAATCGGGGGCTCGCCTCGGAGCCCTCACTCTCGGGCCCCCGGGACCGCACTGCCCTCTTCCAGATCTGGGGTGTTGTGACCCCCACCCCACACAGCCACCTCGCGTGGGTGCACAGCCCGCTGCGCTGCGCTGCGCTCCGCCAGGGGGCGCCCTCGGCTCGGCCGCGGATGCGCGAGCCGTGTCCTGAATCTGTGCAAAACAGTAGCAAACGCTCACGCTGGAGGTGACGCGGCCACCTGACCCCAAGCTGTCAGAGGAAGGTCAAGGCACCGTCGCGATCACACAGGGTGACAAGGACAGAGATTCTGAGGCCCACGGCACACGCCACTTTTTTCCTGCCCGTGTCGCCCTGTCACAGGGGCTGTCCCTCCCCACCCCCAGGATGCTGCTATATCCCATCCCCATCCATACCCAGCGAAACAGAATCCATTCGGCCCCGGCGGTCCTCTGGTTCATGTACACAGCGCCAAACTGACCTTTCCAAATGGGTCCCCCGGTACCATGAGAGTGAGCAAAATTTACTGCTGGAACCAAAAATACGCCGCCGCGAGAAATATGGTTTTTTTTTTTTTTTTTTCACGGCTAGATCTGAACGTCACGTCAGAGACTGTGGAGCTGGTTCAGTGATCACTCACCCTTCCAGGATGGGAGACGGCAGGTGCGAGGCCCTCGGGGGGCCGTACCTCACCGCCCTCGCAGACGCCCGCACACGTAATGAAAAGCCTGCACCCAGCGGCCCCTGCAAGGCCTGTGGGTCTCCCGTTCTGGGGAGAGGGATTTCTCCCAACGGGAAGGGACTTAGGAGCCCATGGGCGCTGGGAAAGGTGGTACACATTCCCTCAGTGGATTCATCTGGGGAGACAATATTCTCCAGCTTTCCTTCCCTCTTCTCATCTTTGGTTCCTCCATGAAAACCCATCGAAGCCCCTTTAGACGATGCTTTTCTGAGCTCAGGTACGAGGGTATCTAGGTCTATGAAGCATCTGCCCCGAGAGGAGATGCAGAAGCAAAGAGAAACGTTTGTAAAGACCAGGGTGTGCATCAGGGCCTTGGCAGGAAACAGCACAGAGAAATGCGGGATTTAGCGAGGGAGGGTACAGGGTCTCGGGGCTACCTGTGACCACCATCGGCCTCAGGGTACATGGGGAAGGAGCCATTGCTGGCACCCAGCAAGGACAGTGGATGGGGAGGGGGGAGGTCTGTCAGAAGCTGTGAGGGATACAGCCAACTACAGCCCAGGAGGATGCTGGGAGAATAGCATCAGGTGGCTGCACCACCTCAGGGGTGAGCACTGCTCCTGTGTCACACAAAATCAGAACACAGCATTCTGCTCCCATTTCTTAATCTTTTGTACGGTCTCCCATTGGCCCAGCCAGACTAAAGCCATTCCAGCGAGCATACAGGCCATAAAGCTTAGCCCTTCCCGATGGGTCAAATCACTCTCCAGGGCTAGAGAGTAAATATGGGGGTGTTGGAGGGGGTAACGTGAAAATGTCCAGCACACAAAGAGCATTCTTAAAACCCACCTTGACCCTTGACCCTTAGTTCTCCGACCACGTGCTTGTGTGCCCCAGTCCGATTGGCAAGCAGCAGTATCCTAAATTGAAGCGATATATAGCCCATTGCTAGTTGAAATGAGTTTTCTCTTCTGCATTCGCAAAATATTGCTCTCGTGGTAAATTCTAAAAGATGTTCTAATTACTTTGAGTATGTCCTTTCTTCCCTACTATGCTATAAACTCGCTTCGAGGCAGAAAGGCATGATTTGCTAAAAAAGCAACATAAACAGTACCTCCTTACACCCGGTATCCTATTTATTTGTTATTCCATGTATTCATCATACAGATGAGGAAAAACAACAACAAAAATTTTGTATATGGGCTTTGTTTTTAAGAAAGAGAAAAACCAAGACTTCGAAACAAACGCTTCCTCAAGTTCACGTACCTATGACGTCCACATAACTGTGACGCCAGGATTCTAAAGCTTATCCCGTCTCCCTGTAACGCACACGGCCAGAAGCTACTCGGGAAGACAAGCCACACAGCACACGCCACCTGACAGTCGCCGAGACTCCTCACATCATGTGACTGGAGTGTAAACAAATTAGAATGGGTGTGTTTTTTTTTTCCATCAGCAAGTAATTAGGCAAGACACACCTGCCTGAGGTTCATCTGTAGATACATTCTGTCTCCTTTACGACTCTTCTACCTGTGTCTGCGGGCAATTAACACACTCCGCGGAATTTTTCTATGAGTTAACTCAAAATGCCATATGCTCACAAAGGTATGTGTATAAAAAAAAAAGCAGCTGAGGCCTCAAGGAAAACATAAGCAAAGACTAAGTATACAAACATGTCTGCTGCGCGCATATGCCTGAGATGGATCTTTTATGTGATTCCCATCACTGCTCGAGTGAGCAGAACTCAACCAATTATTTCCAGGGACGCTGGCACTCACATCAGAATTTCCACATTCAGAGGATAAAACTGACTCTCAGAGAAGAAGTCAGAGGGGTCGTCACCGTCGGCGTCCTAAGCAGAGGACAGTGTGTCTGGCTGTCATGCATTAAAAGCCAAACTGTCACCTATTGTGTGGAAGGTCACGAATGTTACAGATAAGACCTTCCTTCGCTCTAACCCCATAAAAGAAAGAGTGTAGGACCTGACATCCTTTGCCTCCCCAGGCTTTCCACTGCCTTGTCCTACACACCGTCAGCACTGGGTCTGTGCATCCCCTGACGTCCTCGGCTCCGCCAGGCCTGCTGAGCACTGTCAGGGACATGTCTGTGCCCACGGAGAACCTACGAGCCCACGGTTCCCCAGGCGCTGACTGTCACCCATCTCTCTATCACTGCTCAGTGTTTGCCTCCCATTCTCTTGCTTGACCATTTTCCTCAAATTATTCTCTCGCCCTCCCACTTCCTTTTCCTCCAAACAGGAAATGGAGGCTAGGGGGCATGACCTTTTCCGACTTCCTGCTCCCTAGATCCATAAACTCATTCTTATTTGCTTTTAAAACCCACCTTCTTTCCTTCGGTCTTCAGGAAAAAGGGCCTTTTCAATTGTTTATGATTAATCTATTCTAATTTCCTTCCTGAGTCTCTGGAACATTTTATCATCCGTCATTCTTAGGGCTGTGTTTTCAATCTTTTTTTTTTTTTAATCTCAAAACTAGCTTCTGTTCTAGCCATAAGTTTTTAGAAGATTGCTCCAATGCTTCATCTTTAAATAAAACAAGCAAGAAAATATCATTAACAATGAAAAGCCGATATATATCTTCCTCAATTCTCAATCTCCTCTAATCGCTGCACTAATGGTCTCTTCCCCTTAACAATTAAGTTTCTCAAAAGACAACTATAATGTTGTCTTCTTTCCCACCAGGCAACTTTCCCAAGGCAAGGAAATGAATCTCTTTAATTTTTTTTTTTTTTTGCTTCCTCCACTTACTTGAACTCCCTGCAATATTTGACTTCACTGACCTTGCAGAGTACAGCAATAAAACATCCTATGTGCAACTCTCCCTTCTACTTGGAAGAAAATAAGTAAATAAAAAAGCAATGAATGGAAATGCTTTTCGTCCACCTTATATGACTAAGAGAGAGACGCTTATGGCTAGTGTAGCCCGACAAGTCTGTGTTTCCTGCTCCTCAATAAGGCGAGATGATGTCTTAAGAGAAGGAGCATCCATTGCTCATAGGATACGGAACTGTGTGGTCCTGACAGAAAAGGGAAGAGGACCAAATGCTCCCCCTGGCAACGTGTGCCAGCTTCCCGTGTAACAGGGACGAAATCGAGCACCGCACCTGTTCACGAGGGGAGTGAACGAGGACCAGAGCTGCAGGATTCGCTTCTGGACCTGCAGGAAGCTCTTGGACAGCTCCTGAGGTCTGCGTGATCAAGGGCGGAGGATGCAGGAGGGGTGGACGGAGCAGAACTTCCTGCCTGCAGGGGAAGGGCCGGGATCGTCTCAGACAGGAAACCGGAAGGAATTAAGATGTTCTGTTCAACGAAAAGACGTCATTCCTGTGAGGCACCATCCTCTCGAAGGCGTACATACATCTACAAGGTGCTTGCCCCATGGGTGCGAGAGAGCAGCTCAAATAAGCACGCAACTGAATTTGCAAATAAGCAACTGAACGGGATATATTACGATTCCATTTTTTCTTACAGAACACACACGACACCACCTACTGTAGAAATTTTTGGGCAATCTCTGTGCACATCGCCATCCATTAGCTCAAGGTGTGAGACAGTGCGACATACAGGTTAATACCTAGCAAATTACATCCCTTTCCAAAAAAGCAAGACACATCAGACTGCAGAGAGGACAGGAGAAACCGCACGATGAGAGGTCGGTCCTAAGTCCATAAGTTTGCAAACTACTGTGCAAAACTGAGCATCAATGGTCCATGACCTCGGTCGAGTGAAAGAAACGGCTTCCGAGGTCACACGAAGATGGAGTCAGAGCCATTAGCTTTTCAGAGATTAATTTTACACCTGGATGAGAAGTAGCGCCATTAACGTCCGAGACCCAACACATTGAGCACAGAGGTCAAAGCGGAGTTTGGCCCCGGCATTTATCGAACTTCCGACGCCCTTCCCCCCAGCCTCTAGCCAGACCCCCCTCCCTCAGCACCATGTGCCAGTCAAGTGACTCTCTGCCCTGATAAAACTCTATCACGTGGTTCATTAACGCAGTGGTTGGCAGTGTCGTGGCTGATACGGCCACCTCCCAGTGAAGCGCGTACGTGTAATTTTTTTTTCTAGGATGAAGTCCCCTTGCTGGGTTTTACATCTGTTGCTCATGTCATTCAAGTGCTTACACAGCTATGGAAAAGACAAACGCGTTATTGTTTCTAAAGCCATGTGACACCGATTACTCTCTGGATCCTCACAGCAACCCCAAGAGTAAGAGAGAACACTTTTCAGAAACGATTTCCGTGTCTGAAAATATAGTAGGTATCAGAGCCTCGATTTGGCTTCTCCACGAAACAACTGAACGGAGGGGTCAAATGCAAAGTGTTGGCACGCTGGCCTCAGAAAGACGATGTGCTGTGCTTCATGTTAAAGGCAGAAAGCCTTGGGAATACGTGGGTACGGAAGCCACCTTTGACCCTCAGAGCTGCCGGCCAATCCCTAACGCACGCGAGTTTCCACTGTGCTAACTGCACAGGGCCAAGGAAATAGCAGCAGCCCAGGGCCTGGCCAAGTGGAAGAATTTACAGGAGACCACTGCAAAAACCCGGCATGGGGATGGCTGTGCACGTAGCACAAAGTGAATGAAACGGAACCCTCTCCCGAAAGGGACAGCAAAAAAAAAAAACCGCCTGGTTTTTTCCGGAGCTGCTACGGGGAAGCGTCTATGGTCACAGACAGCGGCTCTTCAGTCTAAATTCAGCTACCTGTGTGGTTTTACAGTTGTCAAGCCGAGAACTTACCCTGATGTGGACCCACGTTCGGAGCATTAGCTGAGCGACTGGCAGAAGAGATTCTCTGAGGAGGAAGATCAACCTGGATTACAAAGTGTCCCCCAGATGCCGATCCAAGATGATGAGCATCTTATGATCAATATTCATAAAGCATGCAGGAAACAAGATGCCGCACATGAAATCCCATAAAGGAACTGACATAAAAATAAAAAAAATATCGCAAATACATACACTATTAGAAATAGATATACCAGTCGAATACAAATGCGAAGAAAATTTAAAGCAGACATACCCATGCTGGGCAAAAATCTCTTTAAGGAACTTGAGAGACAGAGATCTTTCTGTAATGACATAGGTTTCAATGAATTAGGAAGATATGGTATAATTCTAAAGTTACATGCAACTAGCGACATAGTCTCAAAGTACGTAAAACAAAATTTATTAACTAAATAGGGAAAAATTAGCAATGCTATCATTTAATGAAAAATTTTACCACAATTCTCTCAAAAATGATAGCTTGAACAGTAGAAGCCATTGGAGACATAGGAGATTCGAACAACGCAAATAACATATTGGATCTAAAGCGTAGAGACAGAACAGTGTACCCAATAATTGAAGGATACACATTCCTTTCATGCACACATGAAATATTTATAAAATTCAACCATATGTCAGGCCATAAAGATAGCCCCAACAATTACCAAAGTGTGAGTGGCAGGTAAATGACATTTTCCGTTCGCAATCAAGTGACTTTAATATCAGAATTACATAGCTACACAAATTCCATATATTTGAAAATTGAAAAGAAACTATTCAATGATTCACGGGACAAAGAATGGATTGTAATGGATATCAGAAAAATTTTAGCACAGACAGAAAATTAAAATACCACATAGAAACGTCAGCAGTATAGAACTAAAGTGGCATTTAAAAGAAAATAGACTGCCTTAAATGCTTATATCAGAAAAGAAGAAGGTATCAGCAATGATAATAATGAAAATAAAGCCATAACCATACAAGCTGAAGAATTTAAACAGATTAATAAAAGGACATAAAATATGCCAGCAATTTTTAAAACTGAGAGTGAATAGACACATTACAGAGAAAAAGAAAGCTTACACACTTATCTCAAAAATAAACAGAAAAATCAAAATCATTATTGAACCAATAAAGGAATTGAATTGATGGGTTAAAAACTCCTTACGAAAAAGCACTAGATCCAAAGACATCTCGAGGCAAATTCTCCCAACCATATAAGCAAAAGGTAGATGTAATATTACACAATCTCTTCCAGAGAATAGAAATAAACAAAAAGGAATATATTCTCAACCCATTTTAAGGGACCAACATAGCCCTGATGCCAAAAGTACATGAAGACAGCAAAAGTAGAGAAAATTATAAGCCTCTTGCAACTATGGACATATATGCAAATCCCAGATAAAATAAGACCGAATTTAATCAAGCAATGCATAAAATAATGGTAATATATTGTGACAGATGGGTTTGTACCAGGCCTGCAAGTTTAGCTTATTATTATAAAATCAATTAATATGATTTATCTTAATAACCTAGTAAAGGGGGAAAACTATCTGAATATGATAATAGATGTGAAAGAAACATCTAATACAATTTAACATCCATTTATATTTAAAATCTTTTAGCAAATGGGAGTCTAGAAAGGCACTTTCTTAACCACACACACACACACACACACACACACACACACACATACACACACACACACGCATAGACACACACAAACACACCTTCAGCAAATGTCATTCTTAATGCAAAACTGTTGAAAGCATTTCTTTTAAAATCAAGAACAATACAAAGATACTATCGTCATTTCTACTAAGCACTGTTCCAAAAGTCCAAGGCAGTGTATCAAAAAGAAGAAAAATAAAAGAGATAACACTGAGAAATGAAGGGGACACACTATAATTTGCAAAAAAAAAAAAAAAGGTATGATTTCCCACAAAGAAAACCGTAAGTTCTGTACAGAAAAATTACTAGAATTGAAAAAGCACTCAGTTTTCTAAAAGCAAAATTCATCTAGAAAGGTCCATCAGTTTTAAAAGAAATTTGAAAAAAAATATGTATCATTTACCATAGCCTGCAAACATATAAAGTATTCAAGAATAAAATTACATAGAAGCAAGTGCTTCATACAAAAAAAAAAAAAATGGAACTTTATGAAAACTACTGTAGAAACTTACCTAAATGGAGAAACATAAAATGCTTGGATAGGGGCCTCTGATAGCATAGAAATATCAATTTTTTTCCCCCTATAGGTTTTGATGTCAATAAAATCCCAATAAAAACTTAAGTATTTCTATATTTTTGTTGTGAAAGTAGACAAATTGGCACATCTCCCCCATTTTTCAAAAGGGTACTTCATACCACTTCATTTTTCACAAAAGGCCTTTCTTAGTACCTGCTTTCTTAATAACTGACCCCACCGAGTCTGAGAGGGATCTTCGCTTTCACGAAGAAAGGCGAAAACGGCGTTCACGTTTACCGAGGCCACACGCACCCTGAGCCGTGCGGTGGCCTCCCGTCCAGCTCCCCCACCTGGCACTGCGCTCAGCATCTCCACATCAAACTACCAGAGCCCTGAACTGTGTCACCCTCTGGGTTTTGTTTTCCGCATCCGTTAGCAAGATGCCCGAAGGTAACTGCTTCTTTCTTGATGCCCTGACTGCTTAGGGAAGGTTTCCCAGGGGTGCTCCACCCCCCCCCCACAGTGGAGGGACCCTGGATGAGAACCGAGTTGGACAAGGACAGTTGAAATGCTCTTGGAGGCGCAAAACCAAGCACAGGACTCCCCCATCAGCTATCGAAATTTATTTGAAGCGACAGAAACTAAAGCAATATGATATGGGAGCAGAGGTGGACAGCTAGAACAGAGCATCACAAAATACCAGAAACAGATCCACGCGCCAAAAAACGGTGACGTCGGAGCTGACCTCGCATTTGGGCGGAAGGAAGAATGGCACACAGAACGTGGGGTGAAGACAAACCCGTAGCAAAATGACGGCAAACTGAACACACTAGTTACAAACCAGGAAGTCGAAAATGGCCTAAGGAAATGATCAAAAAGATGTGTATCAGGAAAATGCCAGCTAACACTACAGTGAAATATCGTCCCATACTGCAGGGACTGGCAAAAGTCAGCATGTGTGACAGCTCCGAGGATTAGCCGGGATGAGCAGCCACACAGGAATGCTCACTGCAGAGACCACTTGTGCACTTCCTGCTAAGGCTGAGCATCTGTGTCGGGATGCAGGGCCCTGCACGGGGTAGGTCCTCTCTTCCTGGGACATAACCCAGCGTGGAGCAGCTGGTCCTCACACCAAGGATATTCACAGCAGCATCGCCGAGAACAGCAAATAAATATCCAGGAACGATCCGCATGCTTAGCCAGTAGAATGGCTGAGTAAATGTGGGTGTATGTTCACACAATGCAATACTTTACAGCGATAAACATAAACCAGTGACGAAGGCTGTTTCATGCCCCTTCTGGCAGCAAGGCTGTACGGGGGGAACTGATCATTTAGAAACTGCAATTTGCAGGATGCACCCTGACTCACAAGCAAGATAAACGGTGCCCAGGCAAGCCACGGTGTGCATCACAGATCGTGTGAGCCCAAACTCTTTTTAAATACGGGTTTATCCAGATCTAAGATAAAACCACAAATGGACCTGATAGAACCTCTACAGGAACTCACATGTTCTCAAGACACAATCACTGACTGCTCCAGCAATCTGGTTTACAAATTCTGACCGATCCCTGCCAAAATTATCTGTGACAAACTCCGGCCTCCAAAACCTATACAGACCCTCCCATAACTCCCCTTCTGAAATGCCCAGTGATGCTCCATCATTCCCTGTGGCAGTAAGTTTATAAATTCAACATTGTCTGACTACAAGTCTGGCTCTGAGGGCCTTTGGCTCCTAAGGTTTTATCCATAGCTACACACATCATTGTGGATGAATCAGTCATACACACACACACACACACACACACACACACACACACACTTTCAAGTCATAGGTGCAAGTCAGAGGAGACTACTATAGCACGGTTCCAGTAATTTTCATGTCTTCATCTCGCATTTCATCACATTTCATCATATCGAGAGAGTTGTGCAGAGTCACCATTCGTGAGACACTTCTCACAAGTCGCTAACTTCCACCCCTAAGTTCTCGGATGCTGCCGGAAACACTGTTTTCTCTCATTGCTTCTTTATTTACCTCTCCCAAGTAAATCTTTCCATGGAGGATATTAGTTCCCTTTTCTTTTTTTTTCCCCCCCAAAAGCCTATCTACTCTTTGGCCACCTAATTCCCCCCTCAAGTCATCACCCTCTGTTTGTGACCTCATGATCGGTTGCTATGGAAACAGATGAGCAGGCAACTCGGGTGATTGAAAGTGTTGCACAGACATTTCCTTTACGAAAAGTACTGAGAGCCTCCATTCACGCGAATCTCCTTGGAAGGAAAAACTCGAGAGGAAGGAGAACCAGGGTACGTGTGCGAGGCAGGAAGGTAGGTACCAAGTCGCATCTTTATAACTGCTGTGTAGGAATATGGCAGCCGTGAAGGGGGGAAGAGGCCGTGGAGGCTGACGTCTCCCGTGTGTCCATGGGACAGCTCATGCCCCTGACAGTCCCAGTGAGGCTTCTGCCATCGTCCTATACACGAGCACTACTTCTCTCAGGACTGCGACATCCTGGCACAGTGTACTGTCCCCAAGGGAAGAACAGGAAGCCAGGTTTAAGGACCTGGGACCCCACTGACATCAAGAAGGAGAACACAGTGACTTGACCACATCCAGATTCACAAAGCAGAGCTCAGGCTGGTGCTATCGGCACAGCAAAGGAAGGCAAGAATCGGGACGAGAGGGAACATGTGGTGTCATCTCTACATCGGCCGCCCCCACCAACATCCTCTCCCCAGGAATGTGGTCCCAGCCTCACAGATACAATCCAGTCAGAAAGAAAGGACATACTGGCCCCCCTGCGAAGTCCAGGGCCCCACCGATTTCCAAGTCTGAAACAGGTTCACCCCCAGGTAAGATCGACCTCTGCATCTCTTAGAGGGGACACTCAAATGATGACATGGCAGAGCTGGCACGAACACCGGGGCAGCGGGCTTCAGAGCCCGCTCACTCATCCCCGCTCATGCGCCCACAGCACGGACAGGTCCTTGCTTCGTAAGAACTGTGGTTTCGGTGGAGTGGTGCCTCTTTTCCCTCCAAAGGGCATTTCCTTGATTGGCTCCCACCTTCCCCATTCTCTAGCCAGGAAAGGCCTCATCCTTCCACTAGCATCCCCAAACACCTGTGGGCATACCCCAACCTCAGAGATGGGTGCCCCAGGCTCCAGAAACACAGGCACATGTATGCATCTGACACTTGGCTCCGCAAGTGGCATGCAATGAGTGGATTTTTTTTTTTTTAATCGCTTTTTACCATATGATTTCAGCTGAAAGAGAAGTTTGTGCCCAGGGTCAATTAGTGATCAACTCATGTAGTCCTTGGGCATTCGAAGTCTCAAAGAGGAGCTGTTCTCCCAAAGTTGAAGGGTCAACCTTCACTTCACCAGTGCTTTGCTTTTCTCTCTGAGAACGTGCATTATCCCCCACAATGAATGAGAGTGGGAGCAGCCATTTATTTCAGCTGAGACCCCTACTGGGGGTAAGGCCCGGTCTTACTCAACCAGCAGATCCCACCAGCCCGTGAGGCTGACATCACTCACAACGATTCAGTCGGACTCCACGTCCAACTCTGGCATCACACCCTCTAACTCTCCCTTTTAATTCTTAAAAGCATTGCCTCTTAAAAAGTCAAATGCCTACTTCCTTTTATTAAACCACACGAGGCTGAGAAAGCCTCGCTCATTCTGACCAGCTCTGAATGAAAGCGAATTTTATTCCATTAAAAAAAAAACCAAACCATTGCCTTTATCTGTAAAGTTATTCCAAGGAAAATTCTTGAGCATTTCATAATTAGCATGTGACAACAGGTGCTTTGAACAAAGCAGGCAGCATTCTAATAACGCGAAGTCAATAACTCATAGAGGACAATGAATTATTAATCAATTATTGGGGCCTGAACATTTAATGAAATTAAGTGGATTGCCACACTAAACTGTTGGCTCCCTATCGATTTAATCAAAGTGCTTAATTAAACGGTGTAAGTGGCCCTCAGATCCGTACATCACGGCTCCCCTCAAAGGAGGACAGTTTCTGGTCTGCTTCTCTTCCTTGTGAATCAGAAACTGTCACTGACGGAAAAGAAATTAAGATAAGGACGCTTGCCTTTCAGAACAACGTAAGGAACTGCCGTATGATCTGGCTACATTTCTTTTCAAGAGTAAATGCTCTTGGCACGCGTGTACTCAGAGCATAATTTCATACGTAGGAGTCGTTTATTTCCGAAGAGTTCAGAATCTTAATAAAACAGGGTAATGTTACGTAGCAAAATAACAAAGAGTGGTTTACAACCCTCCATTGGAAACATCAAGGAACGGGGAAAGCCCTGCAAAATATTTGGATGAAATATTGTGATTCAAAGTTGCGTGCCCCCGCCCCCAATCCCTCTCCCGGCCTCAAGAGTTTCCAAAACCTCAGATTAAGCTTCCGTCTCCGGAAAAGCAGAGAGGCAAACCCAGGTTATTCTACGAGGTTCCACAGCCTCTTCCAGAAGCCGAAAGTGGCTTCCCCAGCAGCTGACGGTCCTCACTGCCACCATGCATAAATCCCTGTCCTGTGACACGCAGGTGGTCCTCCTACTTGTCACATTGCTAACGATGAGAGTTATTTATGTTGAACACTGAGCCAAATGTTGTGTTGGGTTTTGTTTGTTCAGCTCGGTTCTCCAGCCCAGCGGCGATCCTGCCCTGAGGGGGACAGTGACAGCTCTGCTGAAGCATCCTGGGGTGCCAGCCCGGCTGGTCTCTGTAATTAGGGCTTCCTCTGTCATTGTCGTGCACGGCCACTTCCAGCCCAGACACGCACCCCTACGTGTCGGGGACGTCCTTGCCTGAGAATATGCTGTGATGTCAAGACCCCCAGTTGCCACTTGGACCCGACACTCAATGAGCCACAGAAAATCAGTTTCAGGGGGTCGCACACGCAGAGCTGGGGCGCACCACCCACCCCCTCTGAGCTGTGGCGTGCAAGCTCTTAATGCACAAGTCTGTTCTGGGAAGAAGGTGACCCCGAGATCCTGCCTGAGGGGGGACTCCACTACCCAATCACATCTACACAGCACACATATTGATTATGTGTGCTATGCCCGGCGACCCAGCCCGCAACCCAGGACCCTGAATCGCTCACACACCTGTAGTCAGCAGTGTGATCTCAGGAGGCCTGATTGCAAACTCCTTCCTTCTCACAGCACAGGGTAAAAGTGGGGACAGGAAACCACCAAGGGACACATTGGCAAATGAACACCATGTCATATGCACACCGCTTCCCCTCCACTAAACCCCATCCTCGCTTTCCGGAAGGAAGAGCATCATGACGCAATCTCAGCATTCACTAAGTCAGGCTCACGATGTGACTGCATCTTCTTCTTTCCAGGGTGGGAGGGAGGAGGGGGCCCTCCCCCCTCCTGCCCAGGGAATGAAGGGTCCAGCAGGTCCTCGAAGATTCGTTACCGAAGAACAGCTAGAACCCGCCTCCAGGTCACATGGCACCCCTCTATACCAGCTTTCTGAAAGCGTCGGGGACAGGAATCAGCTATCCTGAAAATCCTTCACTGGCCCAATTACATTAAGTGCACCTACCCCGCAAGTTACAACTCAGAAACTCCACTGTGGGGGCCAAAAGAAGCTCCATCATCTCCAAGGGAACAAGGGGTTCCCCCAGCAGCTGGAGGGACTGCAAGCAATCCTCAAAGAGCAGAAGTGGGATGGATTAAATGACTGTCCTTTGGCGGGGGGGTCTCTGGTGCTGATGTTGGATACAGGTGACTGAAACCAGACAGAGGAGATGCCTCCAGGTGAATCAGTCATTTCAAAGGCAAAAATTTTTGGAAAATCACCCTTCTGATAATATTCATGATGTCAAAGAAAAGAGGCAGAAAGCACTGGAGAAAACCTGGATTTCTAATTCAGAAATTCCAGAATATTTCTCCACTACAATTCTTACTTTTCGCTAGTGGGGGGCAAAAAGCTCTTTCAAGAACAGAAAAGGAAGAGTGTTCTTTCAGTAGCACTGATGTCCGTGAATACAGGAGAGCAGACGTGCTATTTCAGATTCACCAACAGACCTTCACATTCATATTATCCATCACAGTAAACAAAAAAAATAGACTTTCATTTTCCTTCCTAATAGAAAGAAGGAGCACGTAACGTGTAGAGTTCAAGGAATGAGAGCCCCCATTTCCAGCAGAACAGATGAAGTAGTCTGAGCAATCCTGCAAAGGAAACAACCAAAATGCTAAAATATAATATTTTCCATCCAATATAATTTTTAATGCGTTGCTGATCTGGTCTGAAAAAATATATAAGAAGTCTATAGATGCCAAAAAAGAGGTGAGGCTGAAGAAACCTTGGCAGGTGAGCAAACATGAAAGCACACGTTTCTGTCTGTGGTTTCAGCCAAGCCCTGGAGACCCTGAGCTCCCACTGGGAAGGGTACAAGAGACACAGGGAAGTAGGGGTCTGGGCTCATCCACAGTGGGGCATCCAACAGGAGATTCCTGCACAAAGCTGAGACCTCACACAAGACCTCATGCCCAATCCACAAGAGGGGAGAGGAGAACGAGAACCTTTGACCTCAAGTCTTCCCCAAGAATGCAGAACAATAACATTCTCACGTACCTTTGAACCCGTGACCCGGTGGCCCCCTCCACTGAAGGCAGGTCATACAGCCACCTCGATGTGCTAGCAGCCTCGCATTACACGACGGTGAAAATGAGTGACTCAGAGGTCGACATGGTCTGATCTCAAACGCTTTTAACAAAACAAGCCAATGACAATACACACATACACACACACACACACACACACACACACACACACACACACACACACACACGAAATGTCTCCACTTAGCTAAAGCCCCAAAGAGGCACGCTCCAAAGTAGGTTTAAAAAGATAAAGAAAAGCAAGAGCCCACTAAACACACAATTCAGAGAGGCAGTCACTCTAAGAAGTTAATAAGGACCATAGAAAAAAGGTTTCTAAGAGGCTAAAATATGGATAATGCCATATTTCTTAAACTGGGCATTACATACCTAGGTGTCTATTTTACTGTTATTGTTTGATCTAGAGCTATATGTAATATGAATTATTGTACAAGTGTTATATTAAAAAGAAAGCACTTAAACTATACAAGACTCAAATTCTGATTCCATATCGAATAACTACACAGCCCTGTATAAGTCATTTTAACTCACTGGATCTTATTTTCACCATCTCTAAAATGGGAATTTTTTTCCTTCAACGTATCACTTTTACAAGTATAAAGGAAAAGACAGTTATACTAGATTCCATGAAAATTACTTCAAAATGTTAACAAGTTTGAAAAGAAGTGACAGTCTAGGAGAAAACATCAGCCAAATGCTTTAACCCCCTATGCTTGGAACAAGGACCCATACTCAATAAATATTTGCTAAATGAATCAACGTTAACAAAGGAGCATATCCCTAATACACAGAGCTCCCAAAAAGCATTCAGAAGAAGATAAAGCACGTAATAAAATAGACAAATGGTTTTTAAATGTAAGCAATTTAAAAGGAAAAAAAAATACAAATGACATTGTAAAATATGGACTACTTGAGTTGTGCTCAAAGAAATCCAAGTTGAAGTATGATTGAAATGGTGTTTTGACTAAGGGTGCGGGGGTCACATTGTTTTAAACTAATAGGCAGGAAAATGTAGCAGACCGATACATCAATTGTCTGTTGGGCCATGGAGGAAAATGATCTCTTATTTTGTAGGCGTGGATGTTGGTGGCACAGGTTTGGGCGAGGTTGTTCAGAGTACAAGAAGAGATTAGGACTCCCACAGGAAAGAAGTGATCGGAAGGCTAATGTAAGTCCACTTATCAAGACCAATACATATGAGACACAGTGCGTATGTCAACACTCAGCACCTATGTCTGTGTGTTCCTGTGTGAGTGTGGGTACTGAAGAATGAACTCTGAACTATTAACAGCAATTGCTTGAGGAGTCGTAATAGGGGAGAGATAGGAGTTATTCATTCACATTTTACTCAAGTTTATTTAGTTTTTTAAAAATAACGGTAACATATCGGCATTTTGAATTTAAAAAAATTTTAAATATGAAAGATATTGTTGGAGACACTAGGAAATTAATATGACTGACACCCGTGCACCTTCCTATCCAGATCTAAAAGTTAACATTTTTGTTCCATTTTTCTTAAAATTCCTTTTCTTAAAGAAATACAAATTTCCTAACAGATTTAACATCCATTTCCCTTTCTGTTTCTGCTCCCTCCATCCTCACTATGAAATCACTCTCTTGAATCTGGTGTTATCTTTTTTCAGCACGGTTTTAATAGTTTTCTATATATGTAAGTAACCATAAACAATAAATCCTTCTGGTGTGCAATATATATAATGTCTGTGTAATGGGAATTTTAATAGCAAACTCACAGTCATGCTGTAAGGCTTCCCTAAAATGTATGGCTCAGCGTGTCAATCTAGTGGGCCCAGGCCAGCAGTCCGGAGTGGACTGTTTTGGGGCCCGGCAGGTCCATGGTGCATTGATAGGTATGGGATCTTTTGCAGGAGGACCTAGAAGACACATGAGTGGTTTGGGTCAGGATATAAGTAGTTGTGTCTTAAATGCAGGGACCCTGAGAGAGACAGACATCTAGATAACAGATGTGTGCGTTGTCATTTGGTTTCTGCCCAACCTGTGGTGAATGTGTGTGTGTTGCAGGGGGAAGCTGTTTTCACAGGAAATTTGAGGAGACTTTGATTATCAAGCAATGTTGAAGTGTGACAGAGTTCTTCTGAGAAGCACTGATCCCCCCATCTTCACATGGAACCTAGCAACCCTCTGAAAACCCAGCAATAACAGTGGCAAGAGACCTTTTAGTGGCTACAGGGACAGCGGACAAGCTTCAGGGCAGGATGGAGTGGCCCGCAAAGGGTGACTGCAGCCAGTGGCTGCTCTATGAGCACGTCTGGGACTCAAGAAACACCCAGGAAAGAGGGAATCTTTCAAGAAGAGGTTAAAGGTCTGCGTTATGGGCAGGAGCAAGAATCGATGCAAGGATTTCACCTGCGTGTTCAATACACATTTCCCGTGCACCTGCTGAGTGCCAGGAGTGTCCGTTCCGAGAGATGCAACGGGGAAAGCACACAGCACACGTTCCGTGCTCCCGGGGGGCTCAGGAACGAGGCCGTGAAGAAAACGCACCAAGAGCGTGTGAGAGAGAGGCGCTGAGAGGCGGAATGTGAGACGTGGACATCCGGGAAGCCTTCCTTACCCTGAGCTAGGAAAACACAAGACAGCAAGAAATCTACCGTGCGACCTTCAGCGGGAAAGGTTTCTTCTTGGCGAGAACAGGGAGTGCCGAGGCCTGAAGGAGGGAGGGAGGGAGCTTGCTGTGTTCAAGGAAGAGAAGAGCAGGTGGTTCAAGGGTGTGGAGTGGCGAAGGGCTAAGATGCAGGTGGGGAAGACAGGCAGAGCCTGGAAGAGGCTGCCGAGTTCAGATTTTGCTATAATTGCAGTGGTTCTTGATGTCAGCGTGACCACCTACGTGCTCACGCATTGGAGAAACCTAGAACATTCCACGTGTCATATAAACGATTATTTTTACATATAGGAACGTGCATCCTGAGGGTAAAATGTTTTCTCTCATTTCTGCACAGCTGGAAGAGGCAGCAGAGGGTCGGGGTGAGGGCCATGAGCCTAAAGATGCAGAGAGTTTGAGGATAACTCTGAGCTCTCACTAACCATAATCTTGTCACCTAAAAATGGAGATAATACATGTGATTTTTTTTCTTTCTCTCCCAGAGCTGTTGCATGGAACAATTAATCATACGTAAGCACTCTGTAAACAGTTAATTACCTTAAAAGATATAAATTATTATATCCCGTGAACACATTTACAGGATAAAACCTTCTAGAATTGATTCTGATGAAATATATTACATGTTTCTGCTACAGTACCCACAGATAGTCAACTTTTAGTACCCTTGTTAATTGAGAAAATTATTCAGGCAATGCGAAATTTGCTTTATTTCCCTTTGAAATAGATTATATTTTACAGCATACGGGTTTTATAATTATGTTTAGCCTGAGTTCGTATGCAATTTGCAGGCCTCTGAGAAAGGAACATTTCCCAAACCGAACTCATTATTCCTCCATCATTGTCTTACTCTCTCATATACTCATTTGCCAGCATCAAACTGTACACACATCACCCAAAGTAGCAGTAGCTCAGCTCCTTGCCCTCCATCCCTAACTCCAATCGCTCATCAAGACCTCTCACTTGTACCTTAGATGCATCTCCTAAATTTAGCCCCTCCCCTCACCTTCCCCCAGACTTATCTTTCGTGGAAACCTCATCACCCACACAGATGGCTAACAACTGCTACTACTACTGGAACATTCGCTACGTGCCGGGCATTCTTCTGAGCCCTTCACAGTCCTCAGATTGCCCCCACGGAAAGGGTACTCTTATTCTCTGCGATGTATAAAGGCACAGGGCATTTAAGCATCTTTTCTGAGGTCACGAATATGGCAAATGGCAGAACCAAGGTTAGAACCCAGTGAGCCCAAATCTAGGGTCTACATACTTAACAACTGCTCTGTGTGGGGTGCCATGACCCCATTATTCTTTCACTGGACTCCTCATTACTGCCCCCAAGTCTTCCTCCAAAATGAATCTGAGCTCATCGCTTCTCTGCCTATAATAACATCTAATGATTAGCTCGTCATTCCCTCCAGGAGAAACTTAACATGAACAAGATGGTTCTTTATCACTCGGCTCAGCTTACCTGAGCCACCTTATCATCTGAGCCCGTAATCAAGCCCCCATCCTGGAGTCTGAGCACCCTGAGATTTTCAGAGCATCGTATCCGGGCCTCCCTGCATCTGCAGAGGTGGGTTTTCTACTTCAGAAGGCACCCCCACTCCCCATTTCTCTCCCTGTAGTAGTCTGGCTCCAAGATGAAGATCGAATGCCACTGGCACTGGACTCAGCTCTTCCATTACGAAACAGGCACGAGAATCACTCTCTTCCTCAGCTCACAAGGGAACGGTGAGGATCCAATGACGCTGGGTAAGAGTTTTGTAAACTACGTGGCAGGTGGAAGCAAAGCTATTCATCCACCAGGTCTTCCGTCTTTCCCACTGTCCCCAACCAGTGGTGGGAGAAGGACGGGTTCTCGGCTGTGCTTTTCCTGGCATGAGCGGGACAAAGAGGGAGCAGAACGGAGACAACCATCAAGATGCCACAGAGTCTGGGGGCTTTGTGCTGAAAAGATGGGGGATTGCTGTGAGCCACTGTTCGTGTGTGTGCGGATTGATAACAGTGAGAAAGATGAGGAAAGGCAAAGTTAAGACGGCTTGGACCCTGCCCCCACTCGCTGTGACAGGCGGTGCCACACGGCCTGTTACCATGATGTCTATGCTGCCTCGGTGACAGGGATTAAACAATGTTTATGCCGCTAATATCTGCAGTGGCTCGTAGCCCTGGTGACCAAAGAGACAGAAACCCCAAGGCAAGAAAAGCACGGTTCAGTCTAATTCTAATGACCGAACATCTCTATCATGTAAAGTCTTGTTACTCTTGTAGTTCTTATTATTTTGTAAGTTATAACATTTGTCAGAAACAGTGCTTTAAAGGAAAATACTAATACTTCAACCAGGAGACAAGCGGTCTGAGGTCCAGAGCCACTTCTGCCAGCAACCAGCCTGGTGACCTGGACAGGCGAGCTCAGCAGCAACTGAGAAATCTGGACCTGATCGTCTTTACGGATTTTTAAGCTCTAAAACACGGTGACCCCTTAGAAATACTTGCATGCCTCGGGGATGAGGGTGAGGCAAAGATCCCCAGAACTTTCCAGAGTCTTTGCCTGAGTTTGTTTTCCTGGCACCACTGTTGTCACGGACAGATCTGTCCCGGTGGAAACCTCTGTTCTTCATACCTGATCAGGTGTCTCAGAAAGAGACCGAGGCCGGGGAGGATGGAAAACGATTTTCAAAAAAAAACAAAAAAACAAAAAACAAAAAACAACGAACAAAACAAAACAAAACAAAA
>PVKZ01006336.1:0-36489 GCA_004027375.1 Macroglossus sobrinus | reverse complement strand
GACCTTCTCTGTAATCTACAGAAACTTTCTGACTTCCTGGCGTAATTAGAGCCGTACAATAGAAAAGTTATCTGCCAGCTATTTTAAGCACCAGAAACCAGGAAGTTAATTTAAAATATCTCTGATCTGGGCCTTTAAAAACTAATTTTCAGGGTCACTGTAAATCCACTGGCCAACTCTGATACCATCCGTGCCTGGGGCAGACCTCCCTCCTGATCCCCTGTCCTCGCCCCCCTCCCCCACCCCTACCGAAGGTCACGTCCCCTGGCCCTTTGTCTTGGCCACTCTGTACCCCTTTCTTCCTGGAGTCCTCTCCCTGGGGTGCGCCCGCCCCCACTTCTCTGAGCTCACCCTTCAGGACTCGCATGAGCTGCTGTCCCCTTCGGGGACACGGTTCCCCTGACGCGGGCTGAGGTTCAGGGTTGGAAGCCCCTCCCCTTTGGTGGCCCCGTCCATCCGTGTGTGAGCTGCCCTGGTTCCCTCTCAGGCCCTGGCTGGGGCGGCCCCTCTCCGCAGGGCTGTCGGCCCCCCTCCCGTCCCCCGCTGGCCCGTGAGCCCAGAGTCTCGGTTCCGAATTTCCCCTAAGTCACGTGTTTGCATATCAAGCCCCCTGTCTTCTGTAAAGGCTCAAAGGCACAGCAGCCCGAACCTGCCCGAGCTCTCACTCCTCTTCCCGCAGTGCAGCCCCCGCTGCAGCCACCTGGTCCCAGGTGGGCCTGGGAGCCATCCCTGGCCTTCTCTCCCTGAACCTCCGTGCCCAGTCCGCTCAGGCACAGATCCTGTGTGTCCGCTGTCCCCCACCGCCCTCCGTGTCCCGTCCACGCCACCCCCCCGCCCGCCCAGGTCACCTCTGCCACGTCACTGTTTACTATGGAGCCCCGCCCCTCCCCCGCGGGCAGGTGAGTGGTCTGACGTGCCACACCCCCAGGAATCGGCCTGTCGTCGGGGCCCCGGGGTGCACGGATGCTCTGGATGTGCAGAGCGCACGTCCCGATGCCGGTGCTCGCGTCTGCATCCACGGCGAGATGTGGAGCGTGTCCCGGGGGGTGGGAACAGCAAGAGTTATCGCTCAGAATTTAACAAACAAGAAGGAAGCACTACCTTTCCCCTTCCCTGTGCCACCAGCAAACTGCGCCAAACCTCCAGCGCTGGCTTCGAGGGGTCCGTCCGTCCTTCCGTCCTGTTTCGTGGTGCTGGTCTCCAGTGTGTCATGCAGTCAGCCCTTCCTGAGTGTCGCATAACTCCACGACAAATGTCATTCAACCGGAAAAAAACGGGGTAGAATTTACTCATCAGCTGACAACTAGTGAACATTGGCAAACCGGTGGCCGTTGGGTTCAACGTTTGTATTAGGACCCGAGAGCTCATGGGAAAGTCCTACGGCTCTTGGAAACGGGTGGAAACCAAACGTTTGTGGGTTCGCCTGCCGACCCCTCAGGGGCAGCACCCCTTTCCCTGCCGGCAGCGATGTTAACAGAGGTGGAAACCGCAGCTCTGAGCCGCGGAGAGGTCCCCCAAGCTGCCCAGTGAGCGGAGGGGCCTGGGGCGGGCCTCTGCCTTTGCTCTCCTGCCTCCGGGGAGACGGGGCCACCAGCCGCGGGGAGTCCTGTGCCTGCAGGCCCCCTCCGCTCCCGTGTGAGCCGGGGGGCGGCCGAGGTCGGCTCGAGCGGAGAATGACAGTGAACACAGCACGGCGAGGTGGAAAGGAGGGGACGGTGTCCGTAGCTCGAGTGTCTGTGCCTGGCTGAGCGGAACCCCGGAACCCCTTCCACCCCCATCACTGTGTCTTAGGACAGGGGTCGGAGCTGTGGGAGCCAACGGATTCTTCAGGTTCAAAGACTGCACTTACACGCGGGTGGCCAGGGGCCGGGCAGCCCAGGGAAGCGACACTGGGCGTGTGAGCTACGGCAGGGCGTGCGCCTCCGAAAGGCACCGCATCAGGGCGCTGTGCAGGGTTAAACGCGGGGCAATGGCGACTTTCGAAATTTGTGGTTTTAGCTATTTTTTAAACGAGAAGAGGGGATGGTCAAACGCGACCCTGCATGCATCGCCTCTGTCGTATCTCACAGTCCTGAGGTGGCTCAACACGCAGCCGTGAGTCACACGCTGTCGGGAGCTCAGCTCCGGGGGGTACCACGGTGCCCTGGGTGGGCACAGGCCCGAGGATGCAGCCTCGGTTCCGTTCTCTGAGCCAACGCACCGTCTCTCGTGGTGGAGACGCGTTCATGGTCTCAGCAGAGAACTCCAGTTAGTCCCTGTGCGGCCACGTTCAGCTGGGGGTCTGCTCGTGAATGCACACGGGCGTCCTCCCCGATGGACCAACGGGGGGCTCAGGGGCAGGATAGTCCGCGGGGCCGAGCGTGGACTTGGAATCAGCGGCGAGCGGGTCCCCGCGGTGTGCCCTCGGGCACCTGGGCTGCCTCCTCTGAGCCCGTGCTGCCCCCAGTTGTTGCTGTGAGGCTCACGGGGTAACTTGATTTTAAAGGATTTCAGTGTCGAATCTGGCATTCGATAAGCGTTTTAAAATGTCATTCTTTTTGGCTAAAGCAAAGGAAATGGATGTGCTCTAAAGGGAAGGGTATCTACTTTATCATCATTACATTCATACACGATCTCATTCTTCGTGAATTTCAGAGCCAGCGCAATCCTGGAGTGTCGGGGACATCGCTGGCCACTTCCCCTCTCCCTCTCGTGGCCCCGGTCTTGGTTTTGTTTCTGTTACTGAGACCTCCTCCACCTTCCTCCCCAGAGACCACCCCGCGGCCCCCACGCCCGGCCCTCCGTTCTCCTGGCCGGCCCTTTCCTCTGGAGAGCCTGGCTCTCCCCCGCAGGGCACGGCCCGGCCCTGTGCATAACTTGAATTAGTTGTGCTGCGTCTAAGAACCATTATTAGACCCAAACCAAAGAAACTGCTCCGTGCTATCTGTCCTCTGTCAAGTCCAAGGGACGGATTCACTGTCACCACCTAACATTGTGTGCACACGAGAGTTTGATGACATTTCTTAATCCTGACAGGGGTAACGCTTCCAGAAGCTTCATAAACATTCCACAGCCATTTTACCCACCGGGAAACGATAGTGAGACTATACCTACGAGTAGCAACCATCCATCTACTTCAAAGCTGTTACCACCAACTAACTAATAATGTTCCCGATTCGGCACCCTTCCTGTCCCTCGAGATGCGTGTTTAATAAGTGTGTTTAATATCCAGGGTCTTTAATTTACCACGGAGTTAGCGCAAATATATTTGTATTCGCTTTCACGCAGAGCTTCAGAAGTCAGCGAGGCTTACGATAATGGAGGTCTCACCCGTAGGTGAATAATTACTTTTTTTCCTTTTCATGTATTGTCCTCACTAACATATACTGCTGCATTAGTAAATGGCACAGCTTTGTCCTAAATTTTAACAAAATAGCTGCTTGACAAGGGCTTGAATTGCAGCGCGCACAGCGTTGACATCACCATAGGAAAGCGAAGCAGTTTTTTGTAATTAAGTCGAGCGGTTATCTTTGCCCCCACAACTCGATTTTCTTTCCAAGTTTCTAACCCCAATCCAGAATTACTGAACCCGAAACTTGCTGAGAAGAAACTACGCGCTCAGCTCAATTGGCGCCTTCGCTGTGCTCAAGGGAACGAAGCCCTTTCTGGGGGAGCAGTGGGGGGCTCCGTGCGCCCCTCCCACCCCCATCCCACCCCTCTGGCTGTCGTGAGTGTCTCTATCTTGGGAATTCTGCTGGGTTCATTCGAAACAGCATCTCGTTTAGTCATAAGCAAGGCCAGTGGCGTTGAGGCCACTGAAGCCCAGACTTTCTACCCGCCCAGGGCTGCCCCGGGAGCTGACGGGTGCAGGACACGACCTCATGCCCGCTTCTGTGTGTTCCCTGTCGCGTCACCGGCCCCGCGTGTCCCGGGCTCCCGTTAACGCTCGTGGCCTGGAGTTCTGGGTCCCCCGGGGCTCAGGGCTCGCCAGCCTGGCCCTTCTTGAGTTGTCACCATTCTCCAGTTTGAGGCTTCGTCAGCAAGGCTCAGCTTTGTACTCCCCTGCACGTCCCGGACCAGCATTCTTCTTGATAAAGCCTTTATTTATGAGCGTTCGTCTTCAAAAAGTAGTTGTGCCGTTTCTTATTTCTGCTCGAATGCAATGCCTTCTGGAACATTCCATGGCAGGACATTTCGATCTACTCATTTACTCACAGACAGACTGGGTTCCTTCGCACGGCTCTACGTGTATATAGAATCACTTCTGTTTTGGCGGATGTGAAGGTCATTTCGAGGGTCTTACTATGAAAAGGCACTTGTGTGAATACATCCGAAATACACATTCTTAAGCACGGAATGTGCGTGCTCCATTTTGATAGCTGTCGCCTGGACCCCTCCAGTCCCCTAGACATCCTAGAGGGTGTTTGTCCAAGTCTAAATCGTCTCGATTCGGGGTTTTGCTTTTGGCTGTCCTCTGACACCCACGCTGGTTCTGTGGCTCGTGCTGCCCAGCTCCTGACAGCAACTACCAAGAGCATGGACCTCTGGACATGCAGGAGCTACTCATTTAGGTTTTAAAAAGGGATCAGAATTACAGACATTTATTAAAGTTACTGGGTTTAGCCGTAATAGCAATATCTTCTCAAATGGGTTTGCACACACTTCTAAATAAGTCTCATCTTTTGAGCGGAGCACACGTGACGTACACTTGCCAAAGGGCACGTAGCCCGGGGCCCAGATGCGCCTCGCCGGGAGCCACGCCTCAGTCCTTCGCTGTCACGTGTCCCGGCAGCTCTGGGCGGGGGGCCACCGGAGCCCCTGAAACGAGGAGAGAAGCTGGGGCCCAGCGGCCACCACCGGGGCCCGGCCGGTGTGACCCACAGAGATGTTCATCCGGCTCGGCAGGGTGCAGCCCAGGAGAGGCGGCCGGGGGCCTGGGGAGCCAGCCGTCACCATCCGCACGGCTCCAGGCTCAGTCCAGCCCGGGGGGACCGTCGCTCTCGGGCTTGGCTGGACACTGGAGTCACACGGGAAGTGTTAAAAGCCTAGCGCTGGTGCCGTTCCCACGTGTCCCGCAGTAACCCCGACTCCCCTCGAGTGCCCTCGGTAATCTGAGTCACGAACATGTGTTCGTGACACGCTCTTTTCAGCTTTCATCGCTTTCTGCCAATTCCTTCCTTCCCCGCTCTGTCTGATCCAGCGAGACAGTGGCCTCCGAGTTGACCCGTGCAGGTCCCAGACTCAGGGCCTCTGGGGCTCCCCCAAGCGACGCCGGGCTGGGGCTCAGCCGGGCGTGGGCACTTTTTCAGGCTGTGCAGGTGGACGGTGTAGCCAGGTGGGCCCGCAGCCCCTGGACCTGGCAGGAGCTGCTCAAGGGTCAAGGCCCCGGCAAAGTGGGCACGGCTGTCTCCTGTCCCCATGATGGAACCAGAGTAGCAGCAAAGGGATGGGGACAGAAGGCCAGTTTCAGAGACTCAGTGGACAGAGCGGGACCTGGAGAGGGCAGCTCAGCTGGGGTCGGGGGGCTGCCGGGGACCCACCGGGGGCCACACAGTGTGACACGCTCAGATCTCATCGCTGGGCCGGGCCTGCTCTGCTCACGCGATTCTGTTCTGAGCGAGTTTCCCCAGGAAGTGAGCACAGCATACCTGCGGGGGGCGGGGCCCGGGGAGGCGTGGCGGCCTCCGCTGGGAGGGGCTGGCCCAACCTGGCCCTGCCCTCCTGCTTTTGGGTGCACATGTGTCCCAAGCAGGCCCACCTGAAACTTTTTTTTTTTAGGCGAGGCAACCCTTGGTTGACCTCACAGATTGCAAGAACCTTGTCAACTTACAATCCCTTATTTTTTAATTTATTTTTTACACCTACAGCACCCGGTATTCCCAGGCGGTCTCCCATCCAGGACTAACCAGGCCCGACCCTGCTTAGCTTCCGAGATCAGACGGGATCTTGGGCTTGTTTAGGGTGGCATGACCGTAGACACCACTCGAGACTTTTAACCCTTTCCTCACCTGCTCACCCATGCAGCCAGTGTTCATCAACTCCGTTTTTGAGCCGGATTTCAATGCTGATGATTTCAGTAGTATAAAGTTATTATTGTCCATATTTTTATATGATTTTATTCTTGTATCTAAACTTGTAATTGTATTTTACAAATTTAGAAATTACCTGAGTAGTTTTAAAAAGGTTTTAGTAGCATAGTTAATATTGAAATCTATAAGAGAGTTTATAGCAAAATAGATTTAGGCCTTCAGCCTAATTTTTTTTTTCCTTCAGCCTAATTTTTTTTTTGGTGTAATAACTGTTTTTTGTGTTAATTTAAAAGTAAACAAATAATTACAAAGGTGAATTGTCAGTGGGAAACAGAATTTATAGATCTGGATTATTATTTCAAATCTATGAATTCTGTATTTTAGAGATAACTAGATATGGGGATTTATTTTTTAAATTGTCACGAATCAAAGAACAATCTTTCTCAGAGAAGCAGAAATTGCTTAACTAGATGTTATTTCAGATTTCTATTTCTCATTTTTCTGTTCTCATGCATAATTGTGAAATTGCACAAAGTTTCACATTAAAAAAAAAAAACAGTCTGACCAAAAGAGAAGAGATAAAATGGTTATTTTTGAAAATTCTGAGGCCACGTTGCAGGAGAGGAACTGGGAGGTAAAAACTGGGTCACAATAAGAAACAACATCGTGTGTGTTTGTTTCCACTCCCATGCGTTCTGCGGCAACCCTAATCCTCCTCAAATTCCTCCCAGTATCTGAATCACACGGGCTTTTCAGTTTCCGTTTGATTTCTGCCAATCTTTTCCTCCCCTGCTTCATCCAGCCAGAGAATATCTTGATAATGGGGCCATCTCAGCCCCTCCCCACGCTCTGGCCCCTGCAGGGAAGCCCTCACTGAGGGCCTCTCACACCCCTCGCCCAGGCGGGAGTTCTCTCCGGGGTCTGGCCAAGCCCTGCCATGACTTCCGGCCTAGCCCCACACCCAGTTCATACTGCGGGGGCTCCGGGGGTGATGGCAGGGGGTCCTCATGCTCATCCCTCGCCTGGGTTGCCGAGGGAGAAAGCAAGGCTACCCTATAGTCCCTTGAAAGCTTGTACTCCAGCAGGAATCCGAGGCGCCAGATTGCAAAATGACCAGGTTGACGAGTATTGTAGTACTCAGATTTGTTCTGCCTGTCGGCCACTGGTGCGTTTGACTGGGACCTGAGACTCAAGCTGGGGCCCTGCCACACTGGATTTTAAAATCTTCCCGAAATAGACAGGACACCGAGCTTCCAGACGCAAACCTAGACTTAAATCCCAGTATCCGCGTTAACAGAGTAGCCTTAGACAAGTCACGGCATCATTCGGAGGCCCTTGATGTTGACCCTATTCTTGGAGGGCAGCTGCGGGGCATCTGACAAGATAATGCAAGATCGGGGATGGATGCACGGAAGGATGGATGGGTGGAGAGGGAACAGATGGATGGATGGATGGACAGATGGAGAGATGGATGGATGGATGGATGGATGGATGGATGGATGGATGGATGGATGGATGGATGGACGGACGGATGGACGGACGGACGGACGGACAGATGATGGACAAATGGACGGATGGGTGGAGGAGGGACACCATGAAGCGCTAGACAAGGTAAAAGCATGTATGAAGCATCTCCTAAGTGTTTTGCATGTATGCTGGTTCTACGAGAACTAAAAAATTAAAAGGCCTGGTTTCTATCCTCAGGGGCTGACACGTATGATAAACGCTGCAGGGTTATGAATAAAATGCAGGGGAGTACGGCTCGATGAATTCCAGACAGCAGTCTCGGAAAGCTGTCTGCTGAAGAAAAGCCATAGTGAGGGCTGCGTTTCTCGAGATGAGCACTAAATGCTTTCTGGGTAGAACAGCACAGCAAAGACACACACACACACACACACACACACACACACACACACCAGGAAGAATGCAGCGTGTATTCAGAAAGCAGCCATGTTTCATAGACCCAGGGTGCAGACAGGGACCGGAGCCGAGGAGCAGAGGGCACGATGGCCTTGAAGATGCCACAGGACAGAGGCTTGACTGGAACCCAACGAAGACCAAGCCGAGGAGTTTGCTTTCACGCCAAGATTTCAGGAGGAACAACTGACAGGAAGTGACATCATTCACTGCTCATCGCCAGTCCCACATGGCTTGTAGCCTGGAGGCACTGGGATTACCCTGGTGAAGGGGACGCAGCCCCCCGCCCCCAAGGAGACTTTGTATGGTAGGGGAGAACGCACAGAAGCGCCGGGAAACGCCATCCTCACGACGAGTGCTGTGATGGGGAGGGCGCAGAACCCCCGGGGACCCAGGGGACAGGCAGCCGACCCGCACTGGGACTGAGTTCAGCTTCCAGTCTTCGTGCCTTGCCCAGCGGCCTTTGGGGAGGGAGGAGTGCCACAGAGTGGGGACACTGGGGCGAGAAAGCGCTTCGGACACAGCCGTGGCCGGGGGAGGTCGGGAGCTCCTTTAGGACAGATGGAGGGCACAAGGCATCCATCCAATGGCAGCCACCAGGGTTAAATACAGAAAGTACAGAAAACCTTTACCCCTCAACACAGCACAGCTTTTCCTCCTAAGTTTTTCCCGGTGTTGCCAGTGAGCTCCCTGAATTCCATCCCCTTGCAAGTCTCCCGCGAGGCAGACGCTGCGTCTCAGGTAGCGGCTCAGGTGGCGCAGACGCCATGTCCTTGGCCGTGGCCGCAGGAGGTCGGGTCTCCAGCCCTGCCGGTCCTCGCCGGGCGCACGCAGACGGTCTGGGCTCGTTTCCGCGGCACACACTGCGGTGGCACTGCCTGCCCCCTCGCCCTGCCTTCCCCGCCGACCGCTTCGTCTGTGCCATTTGCCCCGAGCATCAGCAGGACGTGTACACGAGCGTCAACTCTTCATTCCAACAGCCGTGAAGGAATTATTCTGTTAATTGGCGTATTGATATCCCAAGAACGGTTCGCCGTGCCAAGTTATTAGGGACAAGGAGACGAGGGGCAAATTAAACTTTGCATCACCTGTTCCTTTGGGCAAAATACATAAACCAAATCGACTGCAACCAAATGTCATATTATTTACACGGCGTTCACAATTTATTTTCCAAAAATGTGCTCGACAAAAGATTTGAATTTGCTCTTCCGGCGTATAATGGGTCCCCCTTAATCGTGACGCTCTCTGTGTGCCCTTCTCCCTCTAATTAAATCCCATGGAAAAATGTCACAAAGCAAAATAAAATGTATTTATTTCAGCCATATCTTCCCACAGCATGACATGAAGTCTGAAAAAAGAATCACTAAGCATTTTTATGCCATCTGTGCTGGTAGGGGATACATTCACCGAGCATGTCACTGTAAAATATTCCATTTTGAATTAAGCACAGTCTACTTATTACTATTACCCACATCTGACACACCATATTCCTCTGGTCTTATGCGATGCCTGTAGCCCAACCAGCCCACCACAGTGTCCTTGACTGGATTTCAAGAGACCCAGAAGAGGGATCATCAGTTGCCCATCTTCATGTTCAAATCCCCATGCTTCTCCATCTGAATGAAGTTCAGAAAATGTTTCCCAACGATTGACATCGCAGCTTCCCATCCGTAGCATGTGGATCGCTGTGACAATTTCAGTGATGATGCTGTTTGGGGTTGAGAATCCCGATGGCGGAGGGAGAGCTCAACTTTCTCTACAGTCAAAACAGCTGTTGTTTCCGTTCGTCTATGGAGCCAAAAAGGGATGCCCGTGAAAACCTCTGCTCTCCCAATGGAGTACACCTGAGGCTGACCCTCCGCCATGGTCATGGCTAGATTCTAGGAGTTCTCATAGGAAATTCTATTTTCTGTGTCCAGCGAGGCTCCGCATAGTTTGTTTACGAGTTGTACAGACCTTGTAAGCGTTTTGGGGGGCACCCGGTGGACTCAGGGGAGCCCCAGTGAACTCAGGGAGTTCCGGGGGAACACGGCCCTTCCCCAAGTCTGCGTTTCCCCGAGTTTTCTCCAAGTTGCTGTACATCGTGGCGTTGTTTGGAGACGTATGAACAGTGAATTGGAACAGTCTTTACAAATTAAAAGAATTCTATAACTAGGTTAAGCTCCTTTTCGTTACAAATCTTCGTGAGTCAAACCTCACTAACTTAAGAACATATGATTTCCTTAAAAATAATTTAACATAAAATTATACCGTTTGGGTCATGACTATACAGAAAAGCTATGACTTTTCTAAATACATAAATTACATGGTTTGTTGTTAAATCGTGGGCTGTGTTTACCGGTCTTCACTACCCAAAAGTCTGAGAAGATTTAACGTCCCACTTCCCTTACAGCCAACCCCGCTAGCTGCCACAAGGCATTTTTGACAACGATGACGTAGTGAAAGTCATTTGTAAACTATTAAATGGGACACGAAAATTAGCTGTCGTCACTGCTGATAATGTTGTTATCGTTGAAACCGTGGCAGTTACTCTTCCCAGCGTCAGTACTGGAAGTTTTCGCGTGAACACGGTGGTGGTGAAGTTTTCCGTGGTGTTAAATGTATCGTTTTAGCATTCTTTCTTCCCCACTGCATTTGAACTTGACCTAAAGTGTTTTCCGTCTATGGCCTGTCTGTCCCTCACGTGACGGCCGGCGGGATCTGAATGAGAGGTATCAGAGTATCCTATAGAAAGTAGGATGGGCAGCCTGACAAACATTTACCGAAGCATCAGGTTAACTCTTCTTTAACCCTTCTTCGAATCTAAACACACACACACACACACACACACACACACACACACACACTCACTCACTCACTCACTCACTCACTCGCCTGAGAAAGACTCTGACCACATTTCATTCAAAATGGTGCTTTCCTTCTGCCCAGCTGTGAATTCCTTATCATATTCACCTCTCAGGCTGAGCTCGGGGTTTCAACATGTTGAAAGAGAAGACCACTGTCACCAGAAGAACAGACAGAACCGTTTCAAAGTTCTGACTTTTATCCCTGTGAGCTCTATTTTCTGGTCACCTACAGGGAATATTTTTAAAGGAGAATTTCTGAAGTGTTAAATATGTATGACTCTGTTTTTTCCTTCCTCACTTTTGTGCAGTCCTGGAGATGCTGGCTGTAATATTCTAGCACAAAACTGGATGAACGTTCAGTCTGAAAGTTTGCGTGCCGATTTTGCCAGCTGCAGAGGATGTAGATATGTGAGTGGAAGCTGATACGATTCAGGGGTGCACACGCTCATGTCTTTTTTCCTCCACATCCAGAGGTCTGGAGGGCCTTGATTTTGTTATTGGTTGGTTTTTCTCTGCTGAACCTTCCTGAGACCAACTACCATGAACACCCCAGCGTGTGAAGTAGCGTGGATCTGAATGAGACGTCAATTGTCGTCGTACATTTTCTTAAATTAATAAAAATAGCGATGACAGGGATACATTCCGTTCCAGGGAATATATATTATGATGAAGTTACCTGCATAAATCAAATCCCACTGGACATCCAGGCGTCTCATCGGCCTGGAGGACACGAGGCAGCGGTGCTTGCAGACGGCGCCTTTGCCGTTAACTTCCTGCTACATAGCTTCACCTTAAGGCTCCTGTGCCTGCACTGTTCTCCTAAGGCCACCGGAGGGTGACCTTCCACTTCTGGTGACGACCCAGAACCCTCTCCTCCCCTTAGAATCCGGACCCCCCTCCCACGTCCCTCCATGATACACCTTAGCGACACGTCCACTGCCGTCCGTGGGGTTAAAGCATCTTTCGTTCTAACTGTGCTTCTCGTGCCCGACGACTTGAAAAAGAGTCTGCACCAGACACGCCTCGTAAGGGGCTGAGGCCTGGCCGTGGCGTGCGCCGAGGGGCCCATCGTCTCCTGTGCCGTATGTCCCACACTGCGGCATCTGCGTCCGTCCGCCCCACGTCAGCCCCACGTCAGCCCCAAGCCCCTCCTCGTCTTTGGGGGGCGCCCCGGGGTCTCCTCCTGTGCCACGTGGCCGGTTCTCCCCATTCCTTCTCTTATTCTCCCATCCCCCCATCTGTTGTCTGTACCGAAGCGGGGATCCCCACAGCACGTGACAGCACGGCCCCTGAATGTTGAACCGGAGCGCGAGAGGGTCCCGCCTCCTGTGGGCCCAGAGCGGGATCCCCAGACATCGCTGGGCCCGCCGTTCTGCGAACCCGGAGCGCGGAGACTGCGGGGCCCACGCGTGGTGATGGGGCCGCTTCAGTTTTGTCTTTGCACATCGGAAGGTCCGAACGGCAGGGCTGGCCGTCGTGTTAAGAGCAAAACAGGACACAGTGGCTACGGGAAGCGTCCGTCCCATGTCAGCAGTGCGAGGGGGGCCCCGAGGGCGTGCTGTTGAGACGAGCTCACCGCCCGGTGGTCGAGATGCGGGAAAAACGCACATCAGAGTGGGGAGCCCCGAGCGGGGACGAGCACCGCGCCCGCGGTCAGTGAGAGCCCCGACCGGCGCTCCCCGAGTGCCCGGCCGTGCCCCTTGACCTTCAGCACCCCGCGAGGTCGCCTTCCCGCCGGTCCCAGTTTACAGACGAGGAAACTGAGGCTCAGAGAGGCTCAGCTTGCAGGCGGGTCCCAAGTTAACTAGAAGGAGCCTCCCCCCCCCAGCTTCTCACAGCCCCTACGTCCGTGCGGGGCGGCAGGGCCCGCTGGGCAGGGCTGAGGCGAAGGAACCGGGCGTGCGCAGGGCTGGCAGGAGCGGAGGGACGTGCGGATCGGGACAGGGCTCGGGGCCCCGACCCAAGGGTGGGCAGCACCGCCCTGAGCGCCCCATCGGGGAGCCAGGAGGGGCCTCCCCTCCCCGTCACCGATGCTGCCCAGGGTTGTGTTCTCACGAAGTACGTCGGAAGGCGTGGACCCGGCGTGTGACGCCGGGGACCGGTGCCGCATTGGGGCCCTGCGTGTCCCCTGTCGTCTCCTGGGCCAGAGCCACAGCTGCATGCAAATGACAGCAGTGTCCTCCAAACGCGGAACGTCTCGGTGTGATCCCGAGGGACGCCCCGCGTCCCCTCCTGACTCAGCAGTGGTGGTTCCAGAGCGAGGCCTGCGCCCTTGGCTGACACTCGGGCCTTGCGCACTGCTTTCCGCATCCTGAGGTCGCAGCCAGCTTCGGACTTGTGGGGCTGCCCTCCCAGGGTCCACCCAGTGTCCCTCTCGGGGTCCACCCAGTGTCCTCCCCTCGACCCGCATGAGCCTGCCCTGATCCGCTCCCCGCGTGGACGCCACCACACCCTGCATGGATAACCGGGTTCCTCTCCACATCCGCCGCTATCATTGCCGGGAGCTGTGCCATGCGTGGGCGTGAGGAGGAACCGCCGTCTGCCCCGGACGGAGCCGGTCTGACCCCGGCCGTGTAAACACACGATCTGAGATGGACACACTTCCGCACACGCCTTTCCCCGGGAGGAAGGAGGCAGCACGTTGGTGAGCACAGCCTGTAGCTCCTTCCACTCGTACTGGGAGCTGACACGAGGGGAGGGGGCTGGCCTTCGGGGCGCAGGGAGACGGGGTCCCCGGCCCCCTTCCGGCACCGAGCATCTGTGTGGTCCCCAAGGCACTGCAGGCTCTTGACTCCAATTTGTAATTCCTAAGACAGAGGTTAGACTTCAAAATATTCATAAACTTTAACATAGTCTTTTAATTCTAGGAATGAAACCTAAGAACATAACCGTGGTAAGAGGCTAAGTACCGAGGTAGTTTCAGTTTGCTTTTCATAATAGTGCAGAAAAGGAAGGAAGTTACGTGTCCACCGCTGTGGAAACGGTTCATGTTTGGTTCCTGTGATGGGATATTGTGTTGCCATGTAGACGAGTGGAAACATTTTAAGACATGACGTAATCATCATGATACAATATTGAGTCAGCAATCACGGTATGAAAACGTATAATATGATCTTGACTGTGCACTAATATGTGTGTGTTTTAAAGTCACACACCTGCACGTGCGCACACACACGCACGCACACACACACACACACACACACACACAAGGACATGCACTAAAATGGCAGTGATGCCTATTTTTTGGTTAGAAAGGGTAGAAATGATTGTTTTTGTTTTTTTTTTTTTTTATCATTATCTTTGTTTAGCACCATTTCTTCCATAATGAACTGTACAGTCAGGGGGGAAAAGAAGTTATTTTAAAAATCCTGGATTGGTCTAGATTATCTCCACATTTCTTTCCAATTCTAAACATCGAGTCCATTTACAAACCGATAAAAAAAATTCAAAACTAACGGATAGAGGTTGGAGTTCCAAAAGCAGCCGCTCCTCAGAATGCACACGCGGTGTGCCAGCACCCCGTCCCCCGAGGTGAGGCCACAGGGGGCTGCACCCCAGCACCCCGTCCCCCGAGGTGAGGCCACAGGGGGCTGCACCCCAGCACCCCATCCCCCCGAGGTGAGGCCGTGGGGAGCTGCACCCCAGCACCCCATCCCCCCGAGGTGAGGCCCCAGGGGGCTGCACCCCAGCACCCCATCCCCCCGAGGTGAGGCCACGGGAAGCTGCACCCCAGCACCCTGTCCCCCAAGGTGAGGCCGCGGGGAGCTGCACCCCAGCACCCCGTCCCCCCGAGGCGAGGCCGCGGGGAGCTGCACCCCAGCACCCCGTCCCCCCGAGGCGGGGCCCCGGGGGGCTGCACCCCAGCACCCCATCCCCCCGAGGCGAGGCCGCGGGGAGCTGCACCCCAGCACCCCGTTCCCCCGAGGCGAGGCCGCGGGGAGCTGCACCCCAGCACTCCATCCCCCCGAGGTGAGGCCGTGGGGAGCTGCACCCCTGGGCTGCAGGGTTCCACAAAGCCTTTTAGAATCCTACAAGGGCGGGGTCGCTCTACCCTGCGTGAGAAGCATCACCAGCCTGGCTCTGCCGCCCCTTACCCCGTCCGCTCCCCCAACACACACAGCCCCAGTGAGGTTCACCTCGGGGCCTCCAGACATGGGCTGCGGACTCGAGTCCCCGCTTTTCCTTTTGTAGAAAACCCACTTACGGTGCTCGTCTGCGCACTGCACGCGGGGGAGAGACTCGGTGGGCATCTGTGAGCTCCAGACCAGCCAGTGCTGCCCACACTGGGCCAGCACTTTGTGAGCGCCTAGTTTGAACCCGCAGATCCAGCTTTGGCGGACACGTCTCCCAGACCTCTCGTCACCGGGGTGTGGAAGGCAGGGGGTGGGGGGCAGGGACTCTGGAGCCGCCGAGCGGTGCTGCCTCACCCATGTGCTCGTGACTCGGGGGTGCGTGCCACCCACAGGGCTGCCCTCCAGCAGTTCTGCTCACCCTCGTCACGTAGAGAGTCACGTGACCCCCAGGCCGAGCGCAGACCAGAGATGCGGGATCATCTGCGTACAAAGGGCCCACAGACCCCTCACTTTCGTGCGTGCCCACCCGTCTGTCTCGCCGCCGCGCCAGAGCGGGCCCGGGGAAAGGGGCCTGCATTTCAGGGGCAGTACAGGGAAAGCCCACGGTCCTCCAGAATGGGTCAGTTGTCACCGTCGGGAAATTATTTCACGTGTTCGTCTTAAGCCTCACAGAAGAGTTTGCCGGTTTCCTGTTACTCGGTTGTCACTCAGGGTAGCTAGCGGGGGCACTCCACCCCGATGGCCTTGTGCGGCCCCCGCAGCGACCACGGGAGGGGGCCTCACGGCTGCCGTCTGACAGGCAAGGACGCTAAGCCCGGTGACGGACGCACGGCTGGCTCGGAGGGGGCTGAGCTGTCACGGGGCCTCCAGCCTCGCCCGCGACGCCACGCGGCCGCGTCCTTTCGTTTCGAAACTGTGAACGGTTCGTTTCTCTTCTTCCTTCGGCTTCACTGGGGGGGATTGTCCCAAGGTCTCGTCCCGTTTCTGGACCTGGAACTCTGTCCCTCCGAGGTCGCTGCTGCTGTCTGTCCGAGGTGCCGGCCTCGTGCTTCCCCTGCGAGGGCCTTTTCAGGATAAGCCGGGTTAGGCTGGGGATGAGGCGGAGTTAATTTTAAAGCCGGGGGAACAGTGCCAGCTCCCGGATCCCTTGGGGGGGTGGGTGGCGGCACGATCTGGCAGAGAGGGGGTAGGAGAGGCTCCTCGCGGGCGTGTGTGCAGAGCCCTCACAGGGCGTCCCTCGGCGTCTGCGCTTATGTGCGGTGGCTAGGCGGGGAGCTCCGAGCGGGCTGCGGGGAGTGGTTAAGGAGACCCCCCCCCCGATCCTCCTACACACACAGCCACACACACACACACACACACAGACTCACACACACGCGCACAGTTCCCCGGGGGCGCGCATAGCGTGTAAACACCAGCGCAAGCATACGATCTGGACACGTCTGAGCTGACTCAACAGTGTCGGTCTCTGACGGCCCCGCTTTGCCACCCTCCCCCAAAGCGAAGGTGGCACTGAACCGTTGCGCCCCCCGGCTGGGTGCCTGTGTGAGCGACGCGGGGATGCTGGGCTGAGATTCTGCGACCACATCGCTAGCAGATGCCGGGACCGGGGTTTGAAACAAGATCGAACGGACTCCGATACCCGCGCACCTGCCCACTTCACTACCGTGAGGGCTGAGAAAACCCCACACCTTTGTCTGACCTTCTCAGCCTCCTCTGGCTGGGCTAATGGTCAAAGTGACCGAAAGATCAACAGGAGAAAGTGAATACAGGCGCGTGGGAACCTCTCATAAGGATGGACATTCCAAAGACGGGGACACGTGGGGTGTATGTGACATTTTGGACAAAGGAATCAAAGGGGAGAGGATGGGGTGTGAGTTTTCAGGAGTGAGCATGTGAATTCTTGCTGGGCGACCTGGAAAGATGGGACAGGAGCATCTCCCTGACAGGCACTGCCTGAGGCCCTGTTGACTGAGCTTAGTTCAAATGAGGCTAAGGTGGCACCCTAAGATTCCCTGCCTGAAGCCGGTTCTTCTCTCTGACTCCCTTGGGCAGGAAGTGGGGGTGGGCCTTCGGGCTCTTTCTGAGTCTTTCGTCTGTCAACAACCAGCTCAAAGCCAATGCCCCAGGAGGCAGCTTCCGGTGGCAAAGCCTCGGTCCCCTTCCCTACCCCAGCAGGGGCTGTTCTGCAAACTGAGGGTGGGCTAAAGAGTACGCGATACAGCCTCGTGAAACGGGAAGGGGAGGCGTTGGCCGACGTTTACCGACACACAAAGCATCTTGACGGCCACCTAAGTGATCCAGACGGCCACTTGGGGACAGCAGAGGCTCAGGGGCAGCAGAACGCCGAGCGGAGCTGGAGATGAAAGAGCCAATTCTCCATTATCCTGTGGCCCCGAGAGACGAACACTGCGACCTTGTTCGCAGCCCGAGTCTCATGCCAGCTGCCCTCCCCCACCCTCCCTGCGCCACCACCCAAGGCCTTGTCCCTGGAAATGTGTCCACACGTGTGGGGGAGGCAGGACTGGAGGTTATTTGCTTTCGGTGCGCCTCGGCCGGCCCTCGCCCCAGAAGTGTGTCTTGTTCTGTGTCACAAGCTACACAGTGAGGCTGCGTTACTGGTCAGTGGCCGACGCTGTTGGCTGATCTTCCACTTGGCGACTATGAGCGTGTTTGTACCTCGCTGAAGGACAGTCCCGCGCACGTCACGATGATCTGGGGCTCCCCCCCCCAGTGGAAGGGGAGGCACGCGAGGCCAGAGGCCGGGGAGGGAGCGTGGGATCAGGACCGAGCCCCCACACCACACACACACACACACACACACACACACACACACACACGCACACGCACACACACGCACACACACACGCACGCGCGCCCCGTTCTGGGCAGCGTCGCTGCTGGTGGTCCTGCCGTAGAGCAGAGGTCACCCCGCAGTGATCCTGTCGCTTGGCTGCTCCCCGGTGAGGGTTCGTGGCTCTCGGTCACATTTCAACTCACATAGGCGCATTCTCAGGGCGTAACCGACTCAGAGCCTCCTGTCGCTCCAGCTGAGGACGGCAGACGGTTCTAGGCCCTTCGCGCCCCTCCGCTGGGCCGTGGGTACCAGCCGCTTCTCTCCTGTTCAGGGGCCCGCTGACCCCTACCCCGCCACCCCACCCCCACCCCTGGGAGTGAAGTTGCTTTCGCCTGTTTCTGAAAATTTGCATTTGTGACATCAGCCGATGGGTGAAGGTCACAGAAGGGACCTCGATGCTTTGTTTTGCTTCACTCCGGTTCTCTGTGAAAACACAGCGCAAGAATGGCCTTCTGTCTGTGAAATCAGCCCGAACAAGGCTGTCGATGACGCCGACCGTCTCCTAGCATGAGCAATGCCAGAACCCCGGGGTCCGTCCCGAAGGGGGCCTGCCGTTCCGTGCGGCGTCTGCCCTCGGCGCCGGTCTCTCTCCCGTTCCGCAGCCTTCCCTGGGACATCGTCTGCGTGCTTCACGAACACCGTGAAGTGCGTGTGTGTGCACGCCGATCCGGATACGAGGCCACAGTCCCCCACCCAAACAGAAAACTCCCGTCTGCGTAACCTTACGTTATCTTCGTCAGTAACCTCACGATGTAAACATGTCCCCGTTGGATGGACACGAAAGTGGAAGCTGTGGGTGCCGATGGGTCTGTGCAGGCCGCAGAGGTGGTCATTTGCCGGGCACGGCCTCGCCCGGTGGTGTGGACTCAGGGCCCAGCGGGGCGTTGGCGTTGCTGAGCGCGGGACGGAGGGAGGTGAGGAGGGCGCGTGAGGCGGGGACCGGCAGGTGGTGCAGGTGGCGGGTTCGTGGAAGGCACGAGGAGCGTTTGGGTGGTTTAGAAAACGCGCCCTTTGAACTGTGTGGCTGATGCTGTCATCGCACAGATGAGAACGGAAGGCATCTGAGGTCAGGGAAATAGTCTGAAGAGGCTGAGAAGGCAGACGGCCCCCCCCCCCCCCGCACGGTTCGAGGACGCTGGCTGGGGGCGAAGGCCCGTCTCGGGGGGAGGGGGAGGTGGCACAGGAGGCGGCGCTCGGGGGCTGCACCGGGCATCGGCGGCCAGGCTGGACGCGCTGACCTTGTCAGCGCTGCCGTCCTTGTGACCAGAGGACTTTATCCTGAGAACAATGGGGAGTGACCGGCCGCTCGTAGGGAAGTGACAAGGCAAAGCTGCGTTTCAGGAAGGTGAGCGGAGAGTGAAACGAACACTTCTACACAGAGCAAACGATGCCCCCGTTACGAGAACGTCACCCCGTGTCCCTCTGGAGCCTGCTGTCAGCTCTGCCGTCAGTGGGGGGCAGCGGGTTTAAAGGTCAACCAGCCGGAGGGGGCAGGGCAATAAAAAAGGAAGAAAGAAAGAAGGAAAGAAGGAAAGAAGGAAGGAAGGGAGGGAGGGAGGGAGGGAGGGAGGGAGGGAGAAACGCCTTTAAAACATCCCAGCCTTGATTTGTGCCCGAAGAGACCTGTTATATGGTCGCGCTTTTCATTAGGATTTTTAACCTAATCAGGAGGCCTCACTAAAGAATCACAAAGCTTTCCCTGCCAGGATAATTAAATGAAGTCATTTCCTAGCCCTAAAATGATCAACTATGCTTCTTTAATTAGAAAAATGCAGGCTCGCGATAAAAGTATAGCTGTAATGAAACTACGCGCCTCTTATTGATTTTATTGTAAAATAGTTTCCTTTTCCATTCTTCAGTCAAAGCAATGAAACGCTGCTTTGGTTTAAAATAAAATATGGAAAGATCCTCGTTCTGGAAGAAGCTTGTCTAGCGGGCACCTCGCTCGCCGGAGCAGCCGTTCGGCTGTGCTGGAACAGGCTGAAAAGAAGCGGCTTTAGGGCTGCCAAAACTTCGCTGTGAAAGAGTTTGCTGTAACAGTGTTTTATTATATTCTTATTGAACCTCAGCCAGTTGAAAATAGCATCTCCTCACCATCCTTTTAAATTAGCCTTAAACTGCAGACAAAAGACAAAAATCAACGGGCAAATTTAGCTCCTTGGGCTCGGCGTTCTTAAGAAATTTACCCCGGTGCTAATATGCAGGATTCACAGATACTAGAACAGAGAGTAATGGGGAATTTTAAAGTAGCGTTTCCTATTCCGTTTCGGTCTGTGGAAGGGTCTGGTGAGTCCCCCGTGTAAACCGTCCCTTTAATGCTGCAGGTTAGGCCGGGTCTCCATAGATGCCTCAGCGCCAGCCCCGACACACCGTCCCCAGTGCATTTCGGTGGCCGTGACATATTATGGGGACATTTCAAGTGTCAAGCGGTAATAAAACTTGTAGGAAAGAGCAGTGCCTAGATGAAGCGACCACCAGTCTCTGCATCACATTTCATTAATAACCACAGAGCTCGAACACACGGATGGGAAAAGGAAGGGTGTGTGCCTGCACACACACGCACATGTATGCACACAACATATACGCGTGTGCACGTGCACGCATCCACATGCGCACACGCACATGCGCACACATTCACACGTACACACGTATACATTCATACCTGCAAACATGCACACACATGCACATGCACACACATGTACACACATTCATACCTGCACACACATGCACACAGAGACATGCACACATGGGCACACGCGTGCACACAATGTATGTGTATGTGTTCACACGCATCCATATGCACACACGCACATGTGCACACATGCGCACACATTCATACCTGCAAGCACATGCCCACATGCATACGTGCGCACGTGCACACACGTGTGCACGCACATGACACACATGAGCAGATGTGCATGTCTGTATACCTGTGCATGCACATGCACATATGTTCATGCTCGCACACACAGTGCATGCGCATGTGCATATGCATGCACGTTCACAGTGCACACACAGTGCATGCATACATACACACGTGTGCACACACGTGCACATGCACAAAGGTGTTACCTGCACTGGTCACACTGGGTTTAATGTTTCTAATTGTTCTGAATGGCACAGATATTCCTAAACAAGTCTTAGGGAGAAAAAAAATGATGAATTCTTAAAATGTCCCCCAGACCACAGCCAGTTGACTCAGAGCCTCACATATCTTGCTGTCCTCCAGCTCTGGACAAGGGAGGTCAGCGAGCTGAGGACACGCAGGCTGGCCTGACTTAGGCATTAACATAAAGGACTCTCTGTGAAGGCGCCTGGGGGCACAGAGCAAGAGAGAAGGCTGAGTGTTCTTGGAAATGGCAGTGCCGCGGGCCACCCGGACGAGCGCCCCAGTGTGCGGGAGGGAAGAGGGCAGTGGTGTGGCCGCTCTGGGCCCGGTGGGCGCACGGAGGAGGAGCGGACGGTGCAGAGAGGCCAGGTCACGGAGGGCTCACGCTGTGCTGCTGGCTTGATCCCCGGAGGGCCGGGAAGGCCACGCGGTGAGAAGACACCAAAACAGCAGCTGGCCGAGCACGCGTGGTCTGCGAGACAGACGCAGACGCGGCCCCAGCCGCCCAGGACGCGGGCCGGGGCCTCCCTGCCCCTCGGGCCGCCCCATGTGGCACAGGAGGGGATGGCAGGGGGGTGGGACGGCAGGTCACTCCACTGAAGCACGTGGGTGGGAACGATTGGCCAGAACAAGCCCGGGTTGTGAGGGAACGTGAAACCAGACCAGAAGCTGCGTCCACGGCCCGTCTGTCCCGCTGGGCGCAGGGCGGGTTTTAAGTTGGGCCTGAGTGAAGGGTGACCGCAGGCGATCCAGATTTTTCCAATGAACAGGGTTTAGTGATGGTAAACATTATCGCTGATCGCTTTAATGATAGGTTCCATTGCAACGATATCATCCAGGGTTTAGACTAGAAGGCCAAAGAATCCCTTAAGGAAAAAACAGACAAACAAGTCGACCTCCTGGTACAGACTGATGGGCCCGTCACGGGTTCGTCACCTTTCCCTCGAGACCTGATGGGGGCGTCGGCTTCATCCCACCCGAACTGTCGCGTGAAATGCCCAGCGGCCACGTTGGCTTAGCCGCAGCCGTGGTGGACACGAACTTCGTGGCCACAAAGCAGGAGGGAGAATGAAGTGTTGTGTTTCTATGCGTCTCGGCTTAGTTTCCGGTTCTCAGCGCCCACCGTGCCTCACCGGGGCCAGCCTGGACCCTTGTCCGTCGGTGCGGGGGTAATTCTGTCCCGATGAGATTGAGAGCTGCTTCCTGGGTTGGCCCTCCTCACCGCTGACCCCGCCCCCATCTCTCCTGAGTCCCAGAAAATCAGGCCCGGCTCCCGGGCCTGGCCACGGGGCCGAGGGCCACCCGCACCTGTCTCTCTCAGGCCAGACCAGACCCGAGGCTCCTCAAAGGTGGCAGGGCCACCCCGCTGACACGAGCTCAGCTCTCAGCTCGGCCTGCACACCCTGGCCTTCTGAGCACGCACGACCTGCGACCTTCTAGAATCTTCAAGATGGGCCTGCAGCTTGTGACGCGTATCGGCTTCTCTGGCAAGCTGTCGCGTCTCCCCACATCTGCCCCGAAGGGAGCCCCAGGGCTGGATCCCGGCCCCCTGGGCCCACAGAGCCTCCCTGCCTGGCAGCCCATAGGCACAGGCCACCCAGGCCCCTAGAGCTTCTCAGCCCACGACCCCCCTCAGGTCCCCGAGGGGCTCCCTCACGGAGCTCTTGGGGGGGAGCGCCCCGTTCAAGTCCCCGTCTTACGTTGTCACTAGGGATTGGGGCGCTTGGGCCCGTTGGTGCATTCCAGCAGCGCTCACCTGGGCACGGGGTGCCTCGGGGCCCTGTGGAGGGAGTCACTGCTGCCGGGGGACGGCCCAGCATTTGGCACGGGGACCCCAAACGCAGTCCCTGTACTCAGCTGAGTGTGACGGAACCCAGCGCCATCCAGCAGCTATCTGCTGACCGATAGCCCTTCTGTCCCGCTCTGGTTTGCCACTGACGGACGTGTCCGCTCAGCCTCAGCCCTCCATCCCAGGGGTTCGCTAGCAGGCGCTCACTCCCTGAGATCTTGAGGACCCCCCCGCCCCGGCCCCTGACCCTATGCCCCGGCTTCACCCTTCTCTCCTTCCCTCCTCTCTTCCCTCCCACCCTCTCCCCTCCCCCTCTCCTGCTCTGCACTCACTGACGCTCCCAGCCAGCGCCACAGCCCCTGCCCCCTGGGCACCTTCACCCTTTCGCTCCGGGTCAGCGGTTCCCAAGTCTGTGTCCCTCAAAGTCCATTCTCCCCTGGACACCAGACTTCTCCGAAGCTCCCTAAATCCAGCACGGCCCCGATCAAAGTCACTGTCTCCCCGCCCCCCATCTACTCCTCCCGTTGCATGCCCGATATTGATTGATAAATCGATCGTGTTGCCGTCTCTGCTAAAACCTCAGGGCTATCCCGGATGCCATCCCCCCCCCCCCCCAGCCCTTGCCACCCACATCCGGTCAACACTCCCAGCCCCGGGGGCCCCGCCGAGAAAGGCACTAGGTGCTTCTCTCACCCCGCCTCCCCCTCCCTCTGGGACTGTTGGGTGTGTCTCCTAACCCAGACCCCCGTCTCCCGCAACCTCGCCCGCCACAGAACGCCCCTCCGGCGGGACTCAGCCCTGCGGGCGCCCCCTCGGTGGAGACGGGGGCATCCAGCTGTCCTAAGCCGGGCCGTTGGCATTTGCAGGAAAAGCTTTCCCAGAAGGGAGCTATGAGATGTGCAGAGAGGCCTGGCTGGCCCCGGGGCCGTCCAGGGGGTCCGCCCCAAGCCAGCCACACTTCGTGCAGAGAGAGCTCTCCCAGATCGTCATGTTCTCAGGCTTGCGCGTAGTAGGCCTCAACCCAGTGTTTAGTCACAGTGGAATTGATTTGCGACTGCGTCATTGTTTGCATGACAGTTGATTCCAAACCCTCATGCCTGACTGATGCATGGCTACGCCCCGCCCCCACCCCAGCTGCGGCAGGAAGCCTGACCCTCTCCCTGAGAGGTGATCTTGCTAAGATTCCCACCCCACGCCACGCCATTCCTGGCCCACTCCGCCCTCTGCAGGAGTCCGGCTCTCATCCTCAGGCCTGAGATTCTTCCCCCGGGGATGTGGGGCTCACGCCGAGGGCCAGCCCGAGACCTCGGGAATCCCCTCCGGCGTGACGCCGAGGAGCCTGAGCATGTGGCTCCAGCCTCGCAGTGGTTGCAAAGTCGCCGTCTCCCGCTGTGTCCAGTCCCAGCTTCGTCCCGCGATCAGCACCCAGATCCCCCCATGGCTGTGGCTGCAGTTGGGTGCACGCCGAGCTGTGTGCTGCCCTCGTGTCGCATTGTCCAGATGGGGTGCAGCCGCGGGGAGGGTGCCTTCACGCGAGGCAGGCCTGAAGCCCGGCACCTTTCTGAACACTGCGCGCTGGTGTGTCTTTTCTAAGGACAAGTCAGGACGGGACGCTTCAAACTTGGAAAACGCCTTTCCTGCTTTTACTCATCTTGAAGTCCATCAGCGTGCCTGCCTTCGAAATAGTGAGCCCACACTCTTTCAGCCTAATAAGACGTGAGAGGGTAACTGTAAAATGAAAAAAAATAAAAATAAAAGTCAAAGTGATGAAACGGAATGACACTGCAGAAAACATTTGCCCAAACAAATGAAGACGGAGATTTATCATTCGTGTACAAGGCCCCTTCGTCTGATCAGAGAACGCGTCATCTGTACCGCTAAGTTCCGTGTCTGACCGTTTTTTTGTTTGGAGAGGAGGCCGGCATGAGATGAGCTGGCGAGAGGTTTGCCCGCAAAGGCGCATGGCTGTGACTCTGGTTCCGGGCACTGCGGCTCTGTGAGGGCGCAGTGAGCCGGTTTGCTGGCACGGTGTTCGAAGCATCCCGTAGAGATGGCGGAGAGAAAAGAGAAGTGGCCATCTTTGACCGTTACGTAAACCCCCGGAGAATAGCAGGAGGGAACTACGTATTTTGTGCACTTTTCATTATCTGCCCGTGACAACCCCCTATCGCAGCAAGTGCCTCGGTCGACACCTTTAGTCCCCAGCCTGCTCGTCCCCCCCATGCTCCCGTCACGTGGAACAGCAGCACATCCCACTCGCGTTTCCGCGAGAGAGCTCTCCATCCCTGCTCCCCCACGAGCTAACTCCGTTCCGGCTTCTTCCGGAGCAGGCACGAGTGAGTGTTTTGTGAGAGTGTTCTCGAGGGCGGCCTTCACGCCCTTAGCATCGGCGGAAAGCTAGTGGCTCCCAGTGACACGCGCCCGGAGCCAGGGACGGACGCGACCTCCACCCGCGGTCCCCGGTGTGCACAGACGCCGATGTGCTCTGGTCACCCAGGACGGGCTCCGTTACCCCTCGCCTGGGCAGACTCCTGGGTTAGGATGCCTGCTTGTGTTTGTAAATTAGATCTGGCAAAGCTACACGGCAGTATAACCCATCGATACAAAGTAGACCTAACAGAATCCAAATATAGAGATGACTCAGAGTAGGTCAAGTCAATCCACGCTTAGAAATTAAGTTTCTAGCAGGTCTTCATACTGCCACTGTGTCCAGATTCCCTTACCTCGGAGTTCCCTGCTCAGTAATTGGAAAAGGAGGAAAAACAGCTCCCTGGCATCCTAACATCTGTAAACCTGACCAGCCCCGACTCATCAGGAGCCAATCGGGAGCCAGGAAACAGGCCTTGACGTAATCCAAACGGAATTGCAAATGCAGGTGTAAACATTCCTCAGCCAAACTTGAAGCCCCTGAACGTCTGAGGGACGTTTCTTGTTCACAAGCCCAGTCGTAACGATGGGACCCTGTCACCAAGAGTGTGCCCGGAGCCAGGTGTTGGGACGTGAGGTTTCTGAGGTGAAATCCTGATGAAGGGGTGGTCTGGTGGATACAAAGAGCATCGTGAGGCTCCAGGGTTCAGAAAGCCCCACGGGAGGGGATCAGCCGTCGAGGGAAGAACGCAGCCCCCCGAAGTCATTGGGAAGGGGCTCCAGCGGCCCCCCCGGCCACCACGTGGGGCTTCGGAGGAGGGTGCTTGCTTACAAGATCTTGACTTCTGTTCTCAGAGAAGGTGAACATCGTGTTTCCTGCTCTCACTCAGATTAGACTTCAAAAGTCAAAAATGTTAACAGGAATGAAAGTTAGAGAGACCAGACTAGCGTTCGCATCTTGGAACCTCAGCAGAGTTTGTGCCAAGCCCAGACTAGGAGTGGACGACAGGGCAGGGGCCTCTCTCTCTCTCTCGGGCACGCAGCCCCGTCCTCCAATGCCCGAGCTCACCCCGAAGGCCAAGGCCAGCACCGGGCGAGGTTCCCTTCCCCCGCCGACGTCCACTCCGTTCTCTCTCGCTGACGACGCTCGCGGAGGCGGCTGCAGGGGGCTTAGCCAGGTCCGCTGTGCACACTGCCCGTTTATTGCCCGGACGATGTCTTTGTGCTTCTGAAATAAGCCCAATCAGAAACTTCCTCGTTGAACATTAAGTTTAAAATATGACTTTCATATTTTCATTTCAATGGCTTGAAGAAAACGTTACTCGAACTTGTTTTTGCTTTTTTAAAAGAGATTATTAATTAGCCCCTGGGTCCAGTAAAACAGCATAAAATCTGAGTGATGTCATCAGGATGGATGCTCATCCCACAGATGACCCAGACACACCTCTGTCCATCCACACCTCCGACCAAACCCCTGCCGTTGTCTGACACGCATCTCTGTCTCAGACCCCACCCGGACCCCTCGGCGTCTGTGCTCACCCACGTCAGGTGACACGTCCCTCTGACCCCCACAGGCTCCCCGTGTCCCGCCCACCCACTTCCTAGCCCCAGGCCGGCGTCCCAGCTGGGCCCCCGCATGTCCCATTCCATCCCGCCCTCTGCCTGTTGTCCACCCTGAGCGCTGTCATCGGTGGGAAGCCACACTCCCCCTCGTGGGCCTGAGCTGGCTCCTGTGTAGGGTGGACGCACCCAGGTCATCATCCCAAGGTCGCTCTCAGCTCTAGGGTTTTATGGGTGTGTCACCCGCGTGCCTCGGGCTCCGCTCACCTGGGCGCCTCCCCCCCCACCCCACTCCTCTCTCACTCTTGCATGCCCCCTGCTCCCCACGCCCGCCTCCCACCGCGAAGCCCTCTGTGCCTCGACGTTGTTCTTGGGGGCGCCCCCCCATCCCCACCCAGCAACGCTGCCTCTGTCTCCGCCCTTGACACCAACAAACACTCCATCACCCCCTGTTCGGGTCCCACAGTCCGCCGTCCTGCCCCGTACCGGGCCTGTCCCACCCCGCACAGGAGCCCGCAGGCTTCTGGAGGACCGTGCCCCACCCCCTCTCCCCCGGCGCCCCCTCCCCAGCCAGCAGCGCCCCCAGCGCAGGGAGCACTGAGAGGGACCATTTGTTGAACTGCTCTCAATGAATTCGGTTTCTCAGTGACTCGCGCGGAGGCTGTCACAGGCCCGCTTTGATACGGGAAGAAAGCGCCGTTGTGCGGCCGTGTTCAGCCCTCCCGGGGGCCGCAGGGCAGCGCGCAGGGCGCAGCCTCGGCAGCCAGCTGACCGCTGGTCCAGCCAGGTGCAGGCCGCGGAAAGCTCCGCCGTGAGTGGGGGACAGGAGGGTGCGCGCAGAGAAGAATGCCGACATTCTTGCAAGTGCATCTCGAAGTCTTATTTTCCCAAAGGACACGAGGATGATGTCAGCGCCCTTGTTGACTGGTTTGTATGTTTTTCCTACAGATACGTTCCGAAAAAGACCTATCGTTTGTTCCGCTCGGGGCCCACACAGTGCCCATTGTCCGTAGCTGTGAGCATGGCACGCATAGCTGAGAATGTGGGATCGGGGACGGGCTGTGTCCCCCACTCTGCTTCTTCGCACAGTGAGTGCTGTGTTCTTTTATCTCTTATCACAGCTCTTTTGTCAAATGTTTAATGATTTTTTTTTCTTCTCTCCAGACAAATTGGGACTTTGTTATCAACCATAAAAACGTCTTTATGGCCTAGTTTTTCAACATTTAACCTTTGGCACGTGCGTCTCGAGATGGGCGTGAATTAAGGTGTTTATCCCCTTTCCATACGTTTCTTTACGCCGTATGAAGCTGGATTCCTCCAGCATGTGTGGCTTACGGGGAACCCTGTTTAGACCTGATGAGAATTTATTTTAGTAGGTGTCGGTGTCTTCTGAAGAGGGGGCTTTGTGCCTGCGGGCCCCGGGCCAGGTGTGTGGGGAGCACCTGTCGAGTGTGAGGAGTGGACGTCTGTAACTCCCTGCGGCCCGCGGCTGTCACCGGCTTCCTGCCACAGGGAGGGCCTGCCACGCATCTCTGCTCCTGCGGTTCCCACTTCCCCAGAGGCCCAAGACTTCTTCGCGTTCTGTGATTCAAGCCTGATCCCAGGGCCTGGAAGGCATACGAAACCTTTCTACGGCGACCTGAGGAAGAGCAACTCTTGGCCTTTCCTGGTTTAAAAAATCACAGTACATTTGATGGCTTTAACGCAAGTGCATATTTATAACAAAGAGATGAAACGAAACAAATTCCAAACACGACGGGCGCGTAGCTTCAGAGCAGTTTTAGAGTGTTCATGTTTTAAGTCGGTGGTGGAGTCTACAGAGAGTCTCAATGTGCCACTTTGTACTTTTACGAATTCCAAACTATAGAACTTATTTTGTCGCTGGAACCATTTCCACGAGGCTCAACTTAAATTGAAGGGATAGAAGGGATTGTCAGCCTTTCCGACACCCAGGGGAAAACCCTTTCGTTTCATGGGGGATTTTTTTTTTTCAAGGGCTGGGCTAAGGCAACGTGTGAGTTGAGGTCAGAGTCAACACTTTTGCCGTTATTCGAGGATTGCTTTGAATTTTCATACCAAGTATGGGATCTCGGGAACCGGGCCGTCTCCCCAGGCCGCCAGGCCAGGGGCTTCGGGACAGCCGGTCCTAGGGATCGTGACGCTGTGTGAGGCGTATGCCGTGAGACCGGGAGGGCTCTCTGCAGAAGGACACAGGCACGTGGGCCCGTGGCTGAGCAGTGTCCTGTGACTTTGAACTTCGTATTATCGAATTGGATGACTTTTCCTCAAAGATAATTTTCGAAGTTTTCATATTCCATGAAAAGCAAAAAAATACTAATAATGCTATCAGCGCATCACATTTTGGAAGTATTCCTCCAACTAGTTCAAGTAAAATGTGTTTTTAAATAGCGTGCATGGTTTGAACGCGTCAGAAAATATGGAGAATCAGAGACTTCTTTCAATTCGTGTTGGATCAGGAGACTGTCTCTAAATATTGGTCAGAGGGGACGACAGACAAGGCCATCTGTGTGGTGCAGGTTCTGCATCCGAGCCCACGTCCCTTGCTAAGCCCTTGACCGCACACCCTCCTCTATAGCAAGCGACTCTGGCCGCCAGCGTCCCCAGTAGCCACTTTGACTTTCGATGTCCCAGAACTTAAGATATGGCTCTGTTTTTTCTCTCTTTCCCTCCCTCTCTCCCTCCCTCCCTCCCCACCTTCATCTCCTTCTGCCTGTATTTCCATCTGCTTCTCTAGAGGCTGGCGGCCCCTGGTTCTCCTCCACATGAACGTCTCCGGGCCACTGAGCCGAGTCCCCCACTCGCCTCCCCCCCCCCGGGACTGACTGGTCCTTCTCCACTGGGTCGTGATCGGGTCCCCACAGAGGGGGGTCCCCTCCTGCTGCCCCGCAGCGCCCACCGTGTGCAGAACGAGGCCACGTTTCAGAGGGGACGGCCCCCCCCTCCCCGCGCACGGTACAGAGTGTCAGGAGCGCCCCGGCCCTCTCAGCCCCGCACGGGGGAGTGACGTGGGCTCGTTTTCATATTTCATCGAGTGGACGACAAGTGGTGTTGGCTAATGGTCGGTTCCCTTTGTGTTCCTTACGTCTCAATCTTAACACTAGAGGCCATGTTAACCACATCTCCCCTCCCCCTCCCCCCATCTCTGAGACTGTCTCTCGACTCAGGTTCCACTCACGTGATAAACTGGACTGGGGAATCCACTGAGACGTGGATTCAGGGGACGAGAGCATGTGGTGACCCTCCCCCTCCCTTCCTGCCAGTCCTGTCACTCACACAGTTCCCTGCCCTGCGACTTCCTTTTTCCAGTCTCAGAATGCTTCTCCCATTTCCTGGAAATACACTTTAGAGTCTTGTTTACGGAAACAGAAAATACTAAGGGGTCCCACTAATGCCAGCACTACACGCAGCCTCAGTGGACGAAAATGACCGAGAAACACCGAACCGTCAAACACCTCAGCCTCCCCTCCCTGCCCCGCTCTCTGCTGGCCCCCACCCCCACTTTAGCCTCATTATGCCTCTTTAAATGACAGGTGACTAGATCACAGGTAGATTAGATAGATGACAGGTGGGTAGGTAGGTAGGTAGGTAGATGATAGATAGAAGGACGGATGGGTGGATAAATGGATGGATGGATGGATGGATGGATGGATGGATGGATGGATGGATGGTTGGTTGGTTGGATGGATAGATAGATATAGAGAGACAGACAGGCAGACAGATAGAAATGGTTCACCAATGGATAAATGACAGAAAATATAAATGGGAAAGATATGAGGGAAGGAGAAAATCGAAGTAGAAAAAAAAATTAGTTTAATTTGTGGCTATTTCACTGAACTTTTAAAAACTCGAAACTGAAATCTTCAACATAGATTCCCGCATCTAATTGGCGGGTATTTAGGTTTCTTCGCAGGAAGAAATTTTCCTTCAGATACAGTTACAACTGCTTTTCCATTAGCGCTAATCAATTCTCATCTCTGTGGACAATTCTGGTGCGTTCAGGTGTACAAATCTCTCCCGAAGTCAGCGTTAGCTGTAAAGGAAGCGAAAAATGCCCTCTGTAAACGCTTTTGTCTAGAGGTGCGTCGTCAAAATAGAGTCCCACTCCCCCGCTGTTCTCAGGAGGCTGGTGGCGATTATCTATTCTTATTTTAAATGTTCTCTCTTTACCTTCCATTTTAAGGGAATTGGCCGGGGAGCCATTCAGAGCAAGGGTGAGCTTGTCTTTCAAAGGAACACAGAATGAGCCACATCCAAATGGAGCTGAAAAAAAATAGCTCTCCAGTCCGTGTCAGGCACACACAGCAAAAAATCACGGTTATAGTGTCATCCTAGCGTTTTGAGACCTGGAAGGCATTGCACAGAGCTGAGGGCTTTATCAGTTCCGCAGAGGAAGGGGCTTCCAGACGCGCGTGTACCTGCGGCTTCTCACCTGGGACTCCTCGCCCACTTCCCCCTGCCGTGGCGATGTCTCAGGGACGCTGGGATTACTGGGAAAATGTTCACCCAGCAACACGCTTTATCGAAAGAGCCATTTGTATCTGGTTTTTCAGTGTAGCGCGTGTTCTGACCAAATGAGGAATGGAATTATTTATTCATTGAAGTGGTTTTCAGTGCTAGTATAATTCACATCACCTGTTTTGATGATGAGAAAGGCTTGTGTTTTTTTTTTTGCTGATATAGTGAGTCAAGGTAGCTCAGTACGTTAGAACGTACCGTCTTCCGAGTTAAGTCATTTGTGAGTCATTTGTGCAAAGCACGGCCCCGTCCCTAGAGGGAAACAGAGACAGGAACGTGAGCCACGCGCACGTGTGTGTGGGGGGGGGAGGGGCGGAGCCCGCCCGGGCGCCACCGGAGCCCGCGGCCTCTGTGCATCGACGTGACTCACACATCCTCCCCACGGCTCCACAGGCGGGTGGCCCCGCTGTCCTCGCTGTGCAGACGATGAGAGTGAGGTGCGGGGACGTTAGGAAACGTGCCCAGGGTCACACGGGGGGCCCAGGGGACCAGGGGGCTCCCCCAGGCTGTCCGGCAGCAGAGCCCACACGCCTCAGCGCAGCATCGCGGGAGGTGCGTGCGCCCTGCGTCCCACGCAGCCCCGGTGTCACCTGCCGCTCCATCCATTGCACGACGGGTCCCTGGCCCGTGGTGGGCACAGAGATGCCCGAGCGTCCAGCGCACCCGGCCCGGTTCTGAGCGCTGGACAGCGGGGCGGGGACAGGCTTCCTGCCGCGCCGCACGCGGCCTGGGCCAGGTGGCCGATCTTGGTGGCCGGACCGGGTGGCCGGGCCTGGTGGCTAGACTGGGTGACCGGACCCGGTGGCTGGACCCGGTGGCCAGGCCAGGCGGCTGGGGGCAGGGGGTTCGGCATGTGGCCAGATTGAAATGACAGCGAGGAAGAGTGCCCGAGGACCGCGTCCTCACCCTCAGAACGCACCCTCTCCTCCCCCAGAGCTGCGGCTCTCTGCTCATCCCATGAGCACGTGCATGTATGAGATGTGTGTGCACACGGGGACGTGTGTGTGCACACACACGGCAGGGACCTGTGTGCACTGTGGGCGTCACACACCCGTATCACCACACTGCTGTGTGTAGCAGTGGCTCAGGCATGTGAAATGTCAAGTGTGTACACATCCTTCTGTGAGACCCGCCTAAGGATGTAAAACATCAGCCATTAAAGAATAGAGCCGAGAAAGGACAGCCACAGATTGTAAGCCACGCCTGGGGAGGGGTGAGGAAACAGGGGTGGGAGGGATGTTTAAGGAAATACGTTTTTGTAAACTGTGGTGGCCAAAAGTAATTAATACTGTTCCTTCTACCTTCTAAGTTCCTCTAGCTGGGCTAATAATCAGATCCACAGGAGAAAATAAGATTTTAATACAGGCACGTGGGGAATTCACATGAGCATGAGGATCCCAAAGGCGGTGGGCGGCACTGGGTGTGTGTGACATTTTGGACAAAGTTGAAAAGAGGGTCTGATGTCTTAGTTTCTAAGAAGTGAGAATGGGTGATTGACAGGTGGTTGGGGACGAGCAGAACACACGTGGCAGGTGAATTCTTGCCGGGCAACTGGGAAACGATGGGACAGGAGAGTCTCCCTGACAGGCACTGCCTGAGGCCCTGTTGACTGAGCTTACTCCAAATTGGGCCAAGGTGTCACCCTAAGATTCCCTTCCTGAAGCTGGTTTTTCTCCTGGACCCTCTTGGGCAGGAAGTGGGGGGGTGGGCCAAAGTTCTTTCTGAGTCTTCTGTTTCTTAATAATCCATTTAAAATCAGTATCCCCAAAGGCATAGTTTTGGGGGTGGCAAAGCCTTGGTCCCCTTGGAGATCCTGGGAGAGGAATGTAAACAGCGGAATAGATGGCAAAAAAAAAAAGTTATGTTTTTGCTGTCCCTTGAGTTTTCTGTAAAGAAACTATGTCACAGATCGCCTCTAATCCAGACCTGCAGAGGGAGAGAAAAAAATGCAGTGTCAATTCTTGGGGAGTCACGTTGGGAAGAGGCGCTGGTATTAGTTCCAATCTGTGAAATGTCACACTCCGTTTTTATCCTTTTACCAACGTTGTTACACATTTTCAGTTCGTTACTAGCTTAGTTTGGTTTGTGTCAAATGTTTCTCAAGGATTTTATGTATCTTTTAGAAATTACATTTGTCAGTGTATCAATGTGACTTTCTGTTTAAAAAGAAAAACTTCATAAAAGGTGATACATTTCTTTCAATGAAAAATACTTTTTAGTAACACACGCTTCTTTGTAATCTATTGTCCAAGTAGTAATCTCCTCTTAAAAAAGCAGCCTCTCCTTTTAAAAAGCGTTCTGTGCTTTTATCCTTTTATTTATAACTTAGATTACAGTTACTGTCTGTACCGAGATAAAAATAATGACCATTGTCTATTAAGCCTTTGCCAGATGGAACAGGTGATGCTCAATGTAAAAATCCAAAAACAGCAACGAAGTGAATGTGTAAGGCCTAAAATTTGCTACATATAAATAAACCTAAAAAAAAAAAAAAACAAGTAAAATCAGTTGTCATTCTGGAAAATATCCTTCGTTCACATCTTGCTCATTATAGAGCTGACATTTCCACTCAGTTCAGCTCCTCTCTGTTTACGTGTGAGAGCAGCACACGGCAACAATAACATGCAAGCCCAGCGACACATTTTTTTCCGGCTCCTCACAGATTGTCACCTGGTCCACGTTAATATTAGATTCAAATCCAGGCAACTAATTTCTTTCTATCCAATTAAAGCATAAGACTGTCGGGATCCATAACTGTCTCTTTCAAGGACACGGAAGAAGCTGGTATCTGTGATCTGACACTGGCAGTAAAGTCACACATTGCGTGCACGGGCGCCCGGCACCGTGGAACAGCAGGTGACATTGGTCTCAGAAAAGGTGAGCTCCGGACCCTGACGAGGCGCTGTGACAGGGGCTGCCGAGCTGTCGGGCGCCGGGGGCACGTGGAAGTGGCCTTTTGGGGGGCCACAGCCGGTCGTCTCACGTATTGCCACCGTCTGCGCGAGCACAACTTAATCGTCCGTTTGCATTTCGTTATGGCTAGGCTGGTGTCATCCTGTGAGTAAGCCAGCTTACGTCTCGTGATGGAGACTGAGTTTATTTTTGCTGCGTTTACTACATAGAGCGACTACTCTGGAAAGAATGGAAATAACTTCTCTTCGTAGGCTATTTCGGAGCTTTTCCTTTCCATTCTTTTCTTTTCCTGAGACTTATAAATTCCATTCCGTCAAGACGGAGTGAAGGTGATGAGGATGGTGGGGATAGCAGAGATTAAAATTGACGCCAAACGTTGCTTTCAAAAACTTGTTGGACTGTGATGTTAAAAATCAGAATATCTCTACATCGATCAGCTGTGTCAAGAAAAGTTCAGAACTAAAATAACAAATATTCATTTTATTTAGTTATTTGGGGCACATTATTGGCTTTGGGGCAGCTTTGGCTGGTCATACCTTTAGAATTCATCCTTTCGGTACAGCTTCCTAAATGTTAGTGCAGCAGCCCCCGAAAAGAACGCTAAAATATTTCTTACAACGCAAAAACTGTATCACCTTTGTGGGGAATAAAATATAAACTAATTTGGAGAAAGGAGGAGTTCTAGACACCTATTTCATTACTATAAATGTCCATCTCACACTGTGTGGAATTGACATCTCCCAGAACTGATGTTATAAGCAAGTAAGAGAGAAAGAGAAAAAAAGTCCCTTTCTACCAAAAATATTTGTCTGCCGTCTGTTGTTAGTTTATTAAATAGGAAAGCGCATTAGCTAACGTGAGAGGATATTTCTCTCCTGATTTATTGCAGTCTTCTATGTCCTAGGAGACTTTTTTGAAAGTAGATCTAATAGAGTGGGCAGACACGCTGTGTCTGTGTGTTGCTACAAATAGAAGCACGAGTCACCATCGTCCGGAGCTGGCACTCGGATTCATTTACTAAATAAGGCCGTGAGCGATGTTAGGTGCATTTTCCTGTCACCTTTCCCTGCCGACAAGGAGCCGGGCGAGTTCAGGAAAGACAGGACACAGTGAGCTATTGTTAGCGATTATCAGCCCATGTGACGAGTGGCCCTGGAGACAGCACCTTATCACCCAGACCTCGCGGGGGCCTCCGTGAGGAGGAGCGGGCGTGCATGTGAACCGCGCTCACGTAGCAGCCCGTCTCTCCACGAGAGCGGGACGCGCAGAAGGAACCAGAAGATGGATTTGTCTGGGTAAGGGTGAAAGTGATTCTCCACTGATGTGCCATTTTATATTTCATTAATCCTATCCTGAATCTATAATAAAAATAATAATAGCTACCGTGGGTGATGAGGTATAAAGTAGAGACTGAAGGATACAAACAACAAGTAATTGTGACTATTGGCAGGTTCCGGTGCAGGAATTACCTAATTTCACAGATGAGGATAGCACAAAACGAGACAACCACCACCTAATGTTTATTCTAAGGGAATAATATGACTTTACCGAGGTTTTTAATTCCTTCATATTGATTTTTTTCCATAATGTGTGAAATAAACATACATCAACCTAGTTAATACTTGAACACGGTCCCAATACATTCAAATCCGATATGAAGCATGTGACAGAGAGGCGATATTGTACTGTTAACCACCAGGATCTGCTTGTGGCCATTCCATACACTCGAAATACACAGATGCCTTCACGTTCTTGATCTTCCTTGAAAAAGCCACTGTGACTCAGAAGGGAAAGAAGTCTAAGACTTAGGTCCCTTAAAACCGGCGTTCCAGGCCACCGTCCGTGTCCTCGGTCCTTGTGCCAAGCCACCGAAAGGCCCCTGGGAACGCCCACGGCACCTGCTGGGGCCCCCAGCCGTCCTCCGGATGCCCTGTGAGTCTGACCCTGGCAGGTGTCCCCGCCTGCACCGTCATCGCCGTGCAGAGTGCTTGCGAAGCCCACGAGAGTCGTGGCTCATGCTGCCACATAGTGAAAAAATAATACTGTTAAAGATGACGGAGCCGTCAGATGGGTTAGCAGCTGGGCGGAGCCGTCAAAAGGGAGGCCGGCGCAACGTGTCATCTTGCTGCTGCTGTTCATGAACTTCACCTGCGACCCACACGGAGTCCTTCTCCAGTGTTTAGGCAACTGTGGCAGAAGTTCAGATGTGTCTGCACCGAAGTCCCACCCTTGCCACGGCGCACGATGTCCTTCAGGGTGCAGTCTGCTGCCCGGTGCGCAGCGTTCACACGGACGCGGCCCTACGTGAGGGGGAGAAATACCCCGGGGAGTCTGCACCAGACAGATTCCCACCCAGGAGAGAGCGGGGGCTCGGGGGGGCGGGGGTGGGCACGAGCACGAGGCATGGCCATGGAGGGTCCGGCCCTGCCCAGGGCGTCTGCTCCTGCCAGCCACGGGCCTAAGCTCCAAGCATCACCCCCCAAACCCGTCATCTCCGAACATCGCCCCCGCCCCTCC
>PVKZ01006335.1:0-36711 GCA_004027375.1 Macroglossus sobrinus | reverse complement strand
TTCTTCCCTCAACATCCCTTTAAGATTAAGGGAATAAAATCTCTGAAGGAAAATAATGTAGGGAAGAGGCAGAAAAATTGAGGTGTTGGTTGGGTCACATTCAGAGACTACAATGCCTCTGAAAGGAATTAAAATAAAGTTAAATTACATTTACAAGGAATATAGACCGGTAATAATGCCAGTATCGATGTAGCTCATCTTCATAAACATATATTTGACATCCAAAACAGTAGAGCTTTTATTATGGATCCTGCAAAATTGGCTGAGAAAACTAGATGATTTGAGAGGCTTTAACCCCTATAATTTTTTAAAAAATATGGCCTGTTCTCCTCCCTGCTGAGTTTTTATACATTTGCTAATTACATATTAAACCATAAACATTTAGATTGTATTGTTTTAGGTGTTTTTAAAAAGTAAATAGCATATACTACTATATTCATTTGCTACTTGCCCTTTTCATTTAAAATTTTGCTTTTGAAATTTATTCATATTGTTTATCTATTCATCTATAATCTGCCATTTATTACAAGTGCTACATATTATTCCATGTGCAAATATACTGTATTATTTAATCTATTCTCAAATAATAGAATTCTCCTTGCTCTCATTGTTTACTATAACAGACAATACTGAGTGTGTATTCAGAATATCACTGCTGTATTTATTTCCATGTGGAATTACTAAATCATAGGATATGTGCCTTTAACTTCATCTAATATTGCCAAATTATTTTTCAGTTATAGCACTATGCTTTTTCTGTCAATATATAAAAAGAAAAAGGCTATTTCCAGTTGTGCAATTTTAGGAAGTAGAGGCAGGAGTCATTGACAGGCAGATGAGTTCGTATGACACAGGCACTCCACTCTCTTTTACTGGCTGTGATGTGCTCATTGACATCCTGCCATGTGAAACCCAGCCAGCTTCACAATGCCCATTTCTCTTTCAGCCCGTATTATCCCTTATATTCTCCCTCTCCCATAAGTATTCAAATAACACGATGTTCCCGCTTTGCTTCTATTCAGATGGTTACAGGTGTACTGAATTCCCCAACAACAACTCTTCCTTGTGTCGACTTTTGGAATAATAGGAATGGTTAAATTCCATAGCTGTTATAACAAATCATAGATGCTACCTTTAAAACTTGGTGAATATTGTTTCAACCTTATTCTGTAACAATGAGGGTTTGCATATTTTCTGCAGAGCTCTTCAACCAAAAAAGCTTGCCTATATTTATTGCTCTATAAGGCATAATTTTTCACTGCCTAAAAAGTAAATGTATTTACTACTCAGAATCAGAATCATTCCCCTTTTCTTGCTCCACCCACCTCACCTGGTGCTCCTTCTGTCTTGGCCCCACGCTGGCAGTTCTCAGTCCTGGCCACACACTGAAATCATCTTGGGTGATTTTAAAAAATATGCATTTATGGTTAAGTTCCACTTCCTGAGAGTCTGGAGATTCTGATTTAATTGGTTTGGGGATATGGCCTGGGTATTGGGAGTTTAAAAAGCTTTCTGGGTGATTTGAGTGGAAAGCCAGGGTCGAGAACCACTTTTTTTTAGATCTTCACATTTATCTCTTTACAAGACATTTTGTTTTCTCTTCGTTTCTTATTATGAAATATAATATGTCACATGGAATTCTCTACTTTTTCCCACAAAATGACAAAACGCTCATCTTCAAATTCTCTTTAGTTCCTATCCCAGGTCTATACCTGTAGTAGGTAGGTAGTATCCAGTGGGTCAACATTCTGGAGATTACAGGGTGGCACACAATCCATTTTTTCTCCAGATTGGAGCCATCCTCTTGTACCAGAGGCAGCAGCATGCCAGAAGGTCAAGAAAATAAACTGGTTTTGAGAGTATCAACATGAAAATGAGTAAACTACTTTTAACAGTTGGAAACCTATTTAAATTCCTAATCCTCTTATTAAATGTGTTTGAAGACAGCCTGAAGAAACTGATGCCAGAGACCCTTCCATTTACTGTCCAGATGTGCAAAATAAATAATGGAATTTGGATCAGCTGGGGAAGCTATTGAGCCCTAACATCTGATGAGATTCTTTTATTTCTTTTTTCCTTGGGAAAACTAATTACAGCAAACAATCTTATAGAACTGTCCTGGAGAGTGGTTGTACTTGGAGAGAAGGAGTTTACTTGATGAAATGGTGTGATCTTAATTCTACTACATTAAGGAAACAGAAACCACTTGTATGTGTGTGGTGGTCATGGGGCTGTCACTATAACTGAGCCTGCCTGAGAAGAAAAATTGAACCATTTGGAAAACCACTGACTGATCCTTAAAAAGCATCATGTTGCAATGGGCCTCTTATTATCTTATACGTAGTTGTCACTAGGTTAACAGGTTTTATATATATGTATGATTTTTTTCTTTAATATTCATGGTATCATCGAGAGTCAGAAAACAGTACTCCTTTTTACAAATAAAAAAACCTGAGACTCAGAAATTACTTGCTCAAAATTGAACAGGTGTCCAGTGTCAGACTGACATTAAAAATTCAGATAATTTACTTTTATTTTCCAAGTTTTCTCTCATTGTGGTGAAAAAAAAGTCTAAGACTTTCTTAAGAATGCAGTATACATGTAAATTTCATTCTTTTTTAAGACACATAAAAGTAGAGGTTGGATTAAGACTCCTGACTAAAGACAGTGGATGAAATGACCCTGGATGGTGGCTTTTGTGACCAGTGCTCTTTTTTTTTTTTTTCACTTTGGATATAAACTGGGTGGAGACACTGATGGAGGAGATCTTATTTCTACTGGGTTTTCACCTTGGCCCTGCACTAGCTTCTACCACTAGTGTTTAAAATTACTGTACCAGAATGCCAGTCTGTCCTGATGATGCTGCTTTAGAGTGCCTGCCACATTTGTCACCATCATCAGGCTTTTGTTTTATACCTGTCACTTCACACTCAGATTACAGCATTAGCCTTCATGTTAGGCCCCTTGATTTCATTGTCTATCTCCTCCATGCTCATGCTGGAGGCTTTTAAAATTAATGTCACTATCTTTCTGGATCACTCGCCTGCTTCCAAACCTACAATGGCTTCCATCCCATCCTCTAACTCCTTGGACTCACTTTCAGATTTGTCTGCTGCTCTCCCAGGTGTGCCCTCTGTTCCAGTCTCCAGATTCTCCTCTATTTCTCTGCCCTCAGGCACACCTTTCCATCTTCCCTCATCATTTCCGAATGCTCCATCTCTTTCTTCCACGCACATAAATCCTGCATATCTTACACAAAGGTTTCTTTGCTAGTCCACCACTGGCTGAGCTTCCTCTTCTTTTAGATTTTTTTTCTTCATGAATTTTTCTTCTATTGTTCTCATTTGAGTTCTTGACATGTTTCTCTAGGTGCTGAACAATGATACTCAGTAAACTTCCAGGGCTTGTTGGGGAAAAAAGAAGAGGAAGTAAAATACATTGGAAAACCTTGAGATTTCCAGTTATTTTCCCCCTTCAACCAAGGAAAGAAAAAAACAAGGGTAATTAATCTGTAATGATCGTACTCTGCCAGTCATTGTTTCAGAAAATGCTTGTCTTCAAGGATAGCTAATCAGTTCAAAGACAAATGACAGAATATGTAGATGTTTACTCACTTGGTCTGTCAGTCATCCATGCTCCTTTATCTTCCAGAACATGAGGCCAGTGGCCCCAATATTGCTAAATAATTCATCGTTTTTAAATTGATTTGAAACAACCCTTTATCATTCTTTAACATCTTATTTGTCTCAGTGTTATCTTTCTGTGTTAGCTCTTCAGTGGCTTTCTGACTTGGGTATCTGTTAGAGAAAAATTCCTTTAGTATTTAAAAAATATTCTTGGCTGTATTGACCCTTTAATTTTCCAGATAAAAATGTAAATTTACTATGATAAGTTAAAAAATTCTATTAGGATTTTGACTGGAATTTTATTAAAACTGTATATTAATTTGAAGGAGAATTAACATTATCACTCCTTATGACAACCTCATTCATGAACACAGTTTGCTTTAGTGTATGTTCAAGATTTCTTTTATACTCTCTGACATAAAAACATTAGTTTCCTCATTTTTAAAATGGAGACAATAAGATCTACTTGTAGGGTTACTGTGAAGATTGGAATGACACTGATAGAGCCTTAATGTGCCCTACACATAGAAAGTGTGCAATAAGTGTGAACTTTTATAGTGATGATGGGACTGGGGATGATATCTCTTATAAAGATGGTCACTTGCTTCAATTATGCCTGCATATTTTTTGTTTACCCTAAGTGTTTTGTGTTCCGGTTGTGAGTGGACTATTTATTTTTCATATGATGATTTATAGCTGGTTATTACTAGCATATAGGGAAACATTTTACTTTCTTATAAAATTTTTTTAATGACAACTTATTAAACTCTTATTGGTTCTCTTAATTTTCAGTGGATGCACCTGGAGTTTTTAAGCAAAGTACTGCAATAGCAACAAAAATAAAGTTTATATTTTTAATAGTTATATTTATTAACGCTCTCTTTTTTATATTTTATTTCATTAACTAGACCGAATGGATTAATGTTAAGGGGTAAGAATAATAAAGATGGGGAGTTTCACTGCCAAGAATGTACTGTATGTTTCACACACCACTCACATTATACAGTGTGTGGTGGAATTTTAAGAGTTTTGATTCGGGGAAGGAAAAGAGTGTCCCATGTTCATATAAGGAGAATTTATCAAATTTAAGCAGTTTTATTTACTACAATTTTTTTTGTCTTATTTTGAGAGTGATAGTCATTGTGTACTTAAGAGTATGGTATAGTCTGCAGAATTTCTCGAATACATTTGATACAATTTTAACACTTTCTTTTCTGTGCACATCTATTAATATCTCCCAAAGCAGTGTCCTGTTGTTTACTAGTATGAAAATTATTGCTTTGCTTATTGACTCATGGGATATTGAGAGATGCATTGAGATTGATAAGCTTTATAATTCTTATAAAGAGCTTTTACTCTTAAAGTTAAAAAGGGGAGTGGATGTGGAATATAAATGACTGAGATCTAAGCTTATATGGTGAAATGGTTAAAAACATGGATTCTAAAGTCACACTTTCTGGATGTCAGTTCCAGCTCCTTTCTCACTAGTTGTATGACCTTGAGCAAGTTGCTTGGCTTTTTATAGCTTCCTATCTGTAAAATGGGGATTGTAAATGTACCTTGTAGATTTGTAATGTAGATAAAATGAGTTAATGAGCAAGGCCTGAACATAGTAAGAACTATTAACTATCTATCAAACATTAAATTAAGGTAAAATAAAGTGTCTAGCCCTATAGGAGAATGTCCTTAGGTAGTTTCCCATAATGATGAATGACTCAGAACTCTCATGTTCTCTATATCAGCCCATTCTTTCACCTCTATCTTTATCCCAAGAGAGGAGAAGGGAAATAAAAAATATGCTCTATTCCTCTTAAACTCATAGAATTATTGTATCTGTTTATCTCTGTAAATCTAACTGAGACCTCTTTGCCTAAAATTAATGCTAAGAATCCTTAATGTGAACAATCTAATAGAAATGAAACAGATTTGTGTTATAATCCAAGATTATTCTCTATGAACATTCTGTCTTCAGGTAATGGATCCTGCCAGAATGAAAGACCCAGTATTTATTATAGTAATTTTGAGTATTTGTCTTTTCTCTTTATTTTACTTGATTTGACATTCTTTGTCTCTTTGGTGGTGGATAAGCGGGGACTTTGTTTCAAAGAACCAGTCACTTTATTTATCCATTCTACTATTTTTCTGAGCTTTATAAATTTGTATTTCTGCTTGCATTCTTAATTCTTTTCTCTTGCTTTCTTTAGAATTTGTCTTTCTCCTTTTCTTGTTTGAATTCAAGGAATAATTTAATTTATTTTCCTTGTTTTTGATTTATTAACAAAAACAATTTAAGTTTATGATATTGCTTCTGAACACGGCTTTTACTCTCTGTCCCATTAGCATTGATAAATAGAGTTTTTATGACTAATAATCTATAATTATAGCGTTGATTTCTTCATTAACTTCAGAGTTATTATTTAGAAAAGTAAAGGTTTTTGTTTTATTATTAGTTTCTATATTTTAATATCCATGTGGTTAAATTTTTTTGTTTAATCTATTATTTTTTATTTTATTGAATTGTCAGAGACCATGTCTTGTGCAAGTCTGATTAGGAGGATTTATTGAGATTTCCTTAGCTACTAAATATAAGATACATTTTTGTAAATGTTCCACAAATTCTCCCCCTCCATCTGCTCTTTTCTTGCACCCTATACTTTTTCTTTGTAGCACTTATTGCAATTCGTAATTGAATATTTATTTGTTTCATGTTCAAAAACTCTCTCTTCCATTTGGGTTGAAGGCTTCATGAATGCAGGATCTTTTCAGCCTACAGAAAACCTATAGCTTAACACAATTCCAATGTGTAATAGTCTCTCAAAAATATACTGACTGGAAGCACAATTTGTGTAGAGTACAGAATATGACATTTTTCTCAAAATTTAACCTTATCACTTTTAGTATTCAGAACATATGTCCTTATTTATTCTTCTTCATTAGTCAAGTACAGAGCAATAAGTAGTAAAGTTCCCACTACAATAGTTTCTTTCATTTTCATCTTATTTTCTGGCATATTTTACTTTATGTATGCCAAAGCAATGTTGTTCAGAGCAAAGTGTTTTTCTGACTGTTGTTAACTTTGCATAATTTAGGACTCTGTTGATTGTAACCAATAGAATCCAATGTGAACTTGCAGTAGCATACCAGAAAAGAAGTTTAAAAGATTGCAGAGACAGAAATGTAACAAGGCCTCAAGATGTCATAATTTGTATGAGTGAGTGTGTATGTGTGTGTGTGTGTTCTATTTATTTTTGTTCCCCTTTGATTGATTTAACTCTATGCAGGCCTAGGACTTGCTCAAAACAATATAAGTAGATTTTGTTTTTCTCACTGACTGCCCAATGGCTTGAACTCTTCCCACATCATAAACAGAAGCCTGGTGAATTTGGCCATCCCAGTAAGGGATTTGGTCTCCACACTGTGCCTTGTCTGTCTTTGATGAAGCAGCATCTCTGTGCTCTAACTCTCTATACCTTTACCTTCTATTGGCTAGATTTTCAGATGTCACTGAGCCAAGAATGTGCTATTCCTGGTTGCCATGATTGGGTAAACTCTTGGTGGGTTTTCTAAAAGTTCCATCATTCTTTCCCAATGTTGCTGGACTACAGTAGCAAACAGACACCAAAGAACTTGACCTTCATCTTTCCACAACCCATTTTCACCTCTGCTCATCAACTTCAGTGTGAGAGTGCTGTAATGGAAATGAGTGCCTCCCACCAACCAAGGCCATGCTCCTGCACCTTGCTGACATTCTGCTTAATTTAGTACCTTTTCAACCCATACTATCCCAGCACCTCCATTAAAATACTGATTCACAAAAAAAGGTTTTGAGAGATTTATTTACACACTCTATAGTTTTTTCACCTTGTTAAATAAAAGCCAAATCTGGACACAGTAAGGAGAGAGTTTATTTGGAAAGATTATTACAATAGGGAGAACCAGTTGACATAAGATTTGCAAGCATCTCAAAGGCTAGGCAAAAAGGGTTTTTCTTTATAGAGAGGAGTAAACAAGGCTCAAAAGAACTGAATGTGGGGAAATGGTATGAAAAGGTGCCATGATGGGATGTTTTACCCTGGGGACAACCTGTTTTCCAGGAACTGAATGCTGTCTCAGCCTAGGGGTGGATCAAAGCTCTCAGAGCAAAGGGACAGAAAAAAAATCTTAACCAAAATGTGGCTAACAAGCACTTTGTTTTGATTAATCAATGGGGGCAAGCAGTTTAGCTAATCACTTATGAGGCAAAGAATGAAAATTTGGAGGGCCTGTGCCTGGCTTTATCACAGATAAACAAGAGGCATGTGAGTCTTATCATATGGGGAATGTGGTTCTTTGCAGTAAGCTGCTTTCTGGAACATAAAGGGTGTGATGGATTTCTTAACTTGTGTTGTTTGCTGGGATGACACAGCTCAGGCAACATTCAAACATGACACCTTCTATTTCACTTTTCAGCCCACTCCCATCTGGCTTCTTCAGTGAAGCTCCTCTCTTTTTAAACTACCCATGACCTTCACATTGTCAAATTAGTGGACTCTTCTTAGTCCTAACATTCTCTAGCTCTCAGTAGCATTTGGGACAGTTGGCCACGTCCTCCTTTCTTCTTGGAGTGTTAACTGCTCTTGGCCTTCAGGAAATCACACTTTGCTGTGTTTGTTCCTACTCCTCTATCAGTGGCTCTTCTGTCTCCTTTGTTCTCCATCCCAATGCCTAATGTTGCTATTTTGGATATTTTCTCATGCTTCACACTTTCTTGGGGTAACATTCATTTCTAAACTTTAAAGATTGTATCTTTGTCAGTGATTCTCTACTTTTTATTTCCACCCCACGTCTCTTTCTTGAGCCCCAGATTCATATGTCTGATAATTGAAATCTGTTTTATTTGTCTAGAATGATTTCAAACTTAAAATACCCCAAATGAATTAATTTTTATTTTCAATGTATGTCTCCAAACACCTCCCTCCCATTCATACCATCCACTTTGTTGCATAATCTGCAAATCCATATGCTCCTCTTTTCTTATCCTTCTTTTCAAATCCACTGCCGAGTCCTGTTTGATTTGAGAACACATCCTCAGTCTGTCCACCATTCTCCATCTCTACTATCATATTCATAGTTCTAACCACTACTGGGACCCAAGGAAGGCTGCCCTAAGATATTCCACAATGGCATGATGAATATTTTAAATTAAAGTTTCTTGAGAAACTGCCAGTGCAGGAAGAACACTCTGACCTCTCTGTTCCCTTAAAGGTGTCTTCCTTGCACTGAGAGACAACTCTTATCACTAGACTCAAACAGCTAGAGCTGAAGAGTCTATATGAACAAACCTTACTGCCTCCTTTCTAATTTACTGCTCAAGCCCAAATTTGTTTAGATTTGTCTTCAATAAATACCTAAAACTTGCTTATATTTCCTTCTAACGACCACTAACTTTTCTTCATAAATGTATTGTTTCTTTGTCTAAAAGGTATAAAGAGGTGCCTGGCTTGATCATTTTTTTAAGCCTCATTTAATTATCTGAGCATCACATTATGATTCTCTCATGACTATGTTTTTCTCTTGTTACTCCAGTCTTGTGCCAATTTTTTTTTTCTAGTGTTCAGCTGTGAGAAGGAAGGAAGGATGTGTATGTGGGGAATTCTCCCCACCTTAACACCACTGTTATCTAGCCTGGAAACTAGCTGCTGTAGCTCAAACTGACTTCCTTAACCTGTCTTGTCACCTACCCAGTCAGTTTACAATACAATGTTCAAAATAATCTTTTAAAATCTTCTGTTCAAAACATATTAATTGTGTCCCCTGCCCTTGGATTAGAAACCATAACCTACATCAGAGATTTTTCAACCTTAGCTCTATTGACATTTTGATCTGGATAATTCTTCATTGTAGGGGATTATTCTGTGCATTATAAGAAGTTTAACATCATTCCTAACCTCTACCCACTAGATACCAGTAGCCTGTGGTCTCACTCCCCTCCTCCACTCAATGATGAAAACAAATATGTCTCTAGGCATTGCCAAATATTCCCTGGGGAGGAATAATGCAGTGCTGCCTCCTTTGTGGCTTCCAATTTCTTTCTTTGTGGAAGGCTTTCTCACTGTCTTTTATACCCTTTCATCTATTAAAACTGCTCAAGGTCTATAACATGTCACCTCCCTTATGGATCCTTTCTGGGATTTTCCAACACCCAAAACTGTCTCCCAGAAAAATAAAATATTTCCTCTCCTGTCCTTCCCTAGCTTTTTGTTTATACTTCAACTACATCATTTATCATTTTGCATTCATCACAATTAATTAATTATATATAGTCCTCCCCCTCATTTGAATGAAATACCCAGCATAATATCTGCAACACTGGGAGCATTATAAATTTTAATGAATCAAATCATTTGATCAGGTCCTTACAAAAAAATTGTATCCCTCTTTTCAATCTTGATATACTCTCTGTATACAGAGGTACAATATATGCTGTGTTCCCTTTTGAGCCATCTCTTTTCCCGGTGGGCCTTTATTTTCTATCCTCTTTTAATTTACTGACTTTCCCCAAAGATGTTTCTATTACCAGTGTCTCTTCCTTTAACATCAATTCTCATAGCCACCTGTTTGGCTGTTCTGCAAAGTAGAAAAGCCATCAGAAACCTAAGTGGTCCAGGGTTACTTGGCTTGTCTAAGGTAAAACTAGCACTCAAACACAATCTGCAAACCCATGCTTCCTACAGAGCCTTTCTAACAGCTAGTTTATGGGAAAGGACAACTGAGGCCAAAAGTAGACCTGTGACAGCTTATCAAGAGGCATATAGGGAGAGAGAGAACATGCTTGACGTGCCCAACAATGATATAAAAGTAGTAACTTGCAGTTGTATAAAACTTTTTGAAAACATTTTATCTATATATTGATCACAGAAAATCTTCCTTATGGTAAAGCCTCTCTTTATGATGCAGTAGGCATATGCCTGCTGCTGTGATATTTTTTCTGAGGTTTTGAGAGGAGCACTTTGTTTTCTAAAATTCCTTTCCTTCCTGATGTGCAGACACTATGTACACAATTTTGAATGCTTTTCTGTGGTCAGTAGCCAAACAGAGACATTGGCCATAATTTAAATGTAAAAAGTTTCTGCAGGAGACCTTGATATATGTTTGCATAATTTGAATTAATATATTTGAAGCCCCTTTTACATGAAGTTCATTTTTTAAAATCAAGAGTAGGTTTAAGAAGGGGGTTTAGAGATAAAATGGAGCCAGAATTTAGAAGGGAGTTAACAGCAAGAGAGGTGAGTGTGAAGACTCAAATATTTCATTAACACAGTTGAGAGGACCTTGGTCTCCCTATGAATAGAAACTAAATCCTTGGGGTCTTGTGAAAATGATAAAAAAATTAAGAAATCATCATTCGCTGTTGTTGCTCCAGCTTAAACATAGATATATGAGATCCTCTGAAATGTAGAAGTGTCGTTGAACCAGATACCTCTTCCAGCCCCTTGATGAACTGTTGCTGTTATATCTGTAAACAAGTATCTTCTATGAATGTCTTGGAGTCTGGAGCCAGAATTCTGTATTTGTTAAATCATCACACACAAATATGAAATAGGTACTAGAAAGCACTCCATTATTTTGATACACTGTCTGTATACATTTAGTTTCCTCTTTATTTATCATAATTTGAGAAGAAATATTTTTACTTGCCAGTGAATAGAGAATCATATATTTATAGCCAGTGTTGTTATTCTCAACATTTGCATGCGTAATTAAGGAGATAAAAAAAAAACCAGGTTGTAATTCGTCATATATAGAAAAGATGAAATGAGAGAAATTATTTTGGGAATTGATAAGATGATGTTTGTTAATGGTTTGGAAAACAAAATAGGATTAGAAATGAAGATAGCTACACACTATATTCTATTCTTGGTGTATTAAATTGTCAGGAAATTGCTAAATTAGGAATTTTGCAACTTTCTGATCTCACAGAAACTTAAGTTAACTCACTAACAAGTAAAAGTTTAATCACACACACATACATGCACACCCATGCACTCATACACATGCACGCCCACATACAGACACACACTTTCTCACAGTAAATTATTTATAGATTATTGAAATAGGATATACAGAGAAATAACATGACATTCCAAGGTCACACAGTATCTCCACTGACCCCTAATCTTTTCATTCCTCCTACCACTGGGGTTCTGCTCATCCCTTAGACTTGTGGTGACTGAAGAAAGACTGGGTAAAGGAAAGAGGAGAAAAGATAGCCCAGGAGATCCTGTGATAAAGAGTGAATATTTTTACTTCCCGCCAAGCCTGCAAGTTAGTTCCACTGGCACCTTCCAGTTATATGACCCCTGAATTTGAATGAGGCTCAGCAGTGTCTGTGAACAGTGTCTGTGTTGCAGAGAGCTGCAGTTTGCCCAGAACTGAGGATTAAAAGTAGTGCTAGACACAGAAATCTTTTGAAGTCTCTGTCCTACCTGTACCATTTTGGATAGCTATCTTTTTAGGCAAGTCTTCTGCTTTCCCAAGGATGAGGCTTCTGCTCAAAGTGAGTCATATTATGCTGTTCCAGTTTATACCATCTGCTGTCATTGCCTTCTCTCCCAGTCTTAGCAGCTTTTTTTAAATCTCATTTTCATCTGAGTATCTGGATTATGTGACCTCCTCCTCACATACAACATTGGGTAGTATAACAGAAGTCCCAACAGATATATTTTGTTACAATATTCTTTTGTCTATTCTCTCATATTTCTATTTTTGCTCTGCAAACTTCCCAACAGATATATTTTGTTACAATTTTTTTGTATATTCTCTCATATTTCTATTTTTACTCTGCAAACTTCTCTCCATATTTATCTACCCTCTATATTCCTGTGTTCCCACAGAACCCTCTTTTAAGAATATTGTTGTTAATTGAAGATATTGGGCTAATGTAGATGGAAGGAATTATAATTCTGTAAAATAACATTCATCAAAAATTTCTTAAAAATAGACAATCCATTTATTTCTGTATTCCAATACATTGAAGTTTAGGATGAACTATATCTATAAAATTTATTTAACAATATTTATTAAATTTATACAACCAGAGACTATGGTTAATATGGAAAAAAATGACATAGCTCCTGATCTTAAGACTTTTTAACTCAATAAGAGAGAAAGACATATGAACATATGATTTTAAGAAAAGACTAATCTGAATAAATTACATAATAAAATATTGGTCTAAAAATTAGTAGTTGTAGATAAATTAAAATAACATATTATTAGTTGTCTATCAGATTGACAAAGGTAACATACATATATTCAAAGCTTTTAAGAAACAATGATGTGAGTATTTCTTAATATACTTTTGGATTATAATTTGTTTACTAATATTCTGGAGAACAATTTGTTAATATATATTAGAAGTCTCAAATATGTTCATGTTTTTAGGTGTTATATTTCCACTTTTACAACTCTAACCTGAAGAAATAATCAAAGATTTATTTATGAAACTGTTTAAGGCTAAATTATTTATTTATAAAATTTTACACATGCAATTAGAAAAAAGAGAAAAATTGTTAACTTTTATTTTTGAATTTAATTTTTTATCCTTATTAAAATATTTCATTTTCTATAGGATAGGCTATATGACCTTTATAAAAATGCACAACAAATGTAATTTTAAAATTTGCATTGGAGAAACCAGTTACTGAGTTCTTTATAAATCTAGATCCATGGACATTTAAACATATCTAATTAGATGTATCTAATTTGCAGAAGAAAGAATGAGAAGTGCAACTAAAATGATTAGGAAAATGAGTTATTTCAAAGAGAAATCTGTAATGGCAACTAAAGTATACCACCTTTGATGAGATGAAGTGGACTTCCATCTGCTCCTTTTGTTAGAGTCACATGAGCTGACATAGGCTACATGGGAAAGAAAGACACTATGTTCTGAGTGTGGCTGTGATGCTACAGCAGCTCCTGCCATCTGTTCTGCTTTTGATTCATATTGTTTGTCATTCCTCTTGTGCCTTTTTTGTAGGCTGCTGTCCAGAGCTCATTTTTAAGTGACTTCTTGGAGACTGGGGGATTGATGGTCATAACAGCATGATTTCAATTCTATTTTACCTGGAGGGCTTCAGTTTCAGAAAAAGAAATCCAAGTAATATATCAGCAACCCATGTGGGGCATTGAAGATTTGATTCAAGAAGTTAATCAAGTTTTTGTAATTCCTTTGTTCAGATGACCTAGTTAAGTAACTTGGGGGATGTGTTTGGCTTAAATGTAGACTGAAGGATAGATACATAGTTTAGAGGGTACATAGACCTCAAGTGACAGCTAAGAAGTGGCATTTTCTGTCAAATCAGTCAACTATATTTTTTGAGCTTTAATTTCTCCTAACCTAAAGGTTTATTTAGTTGACGGTTTTTATCTTTTTTAAAGCCTCCAAGAACATAAAAACGTTTTAAATAAAATAACCACCTTCATTCATTTGTTCAAACACCTAGGCATATGCTTTGACTTTGGGTCAGCATAAGATGGGAGGTATAGAGATGTGTAAGGAGCAGTCCTTGAAAGAATGAATGGAGATCAATATAAATTTGTTTCTTTGCCAGGCTAAACAAACATTATGAGGAAGGTCGGCCACTATCTTCTTGTGGCAATGACTGGGAAGACTCATGGAAGAAAAGCACTGAGAGATTTGTTATAGAAGAGAGAGAGAGTAAATGAAAAGGGAAAGATGAGGAACTTAGAGGAGAACCATAGATTCCTAGAATAAAAATCTATATGAGTTAGGACAGTTTTAGCATCTGAAAGGGAGATCAACTACCATTCCCTTGCTTTTAGGTTATCCAAAAGGTAGTTTATTTTTTGATTCCTGGAGATCCTGGATGGTATCTTGAGACGTTCCCATTACAGCCCAGTTAGGTGTCTCATTTCTCCCTCTGGCAAAACATTCTTTTTTATGTCCAATTGAATTTCTGTTGTTTAAGACTACTATGGTTTCTGCTATGCAAGACCCACTTTTTCCTGTTTGTAACAACAACATCTGCAGAGAACATCTGCAAACATTCAGTGTGCTTTGTGTAAAAAAATGCTTTCCATTTTTTACCTTATTTAATTTTTACAACAAGCCTGGGAGGCTGGTGGTTTATTACCCTCATTTAATAGATGAGACAATTCAGACTCAAGAGAATTAAGAAACTTGTGAAAAACCACATAAGTAGTATGAGGCATATTTGAGTCCGGCTAGTGTGACTCAAGAGCCATGGTTTATAGCCCAGATTATGCTAAGGATGTGAATAATAACTCTAGTTATCATTGAGACCATTTATCAAATATTTGTGGTTCTTTTTCTTCCAGGAAACTGTTAGAATTGCATTTCTTGGTTTCCTTGTAGTGTGCAGTAGGGCCACACAACTAATTTAGCTCATTCACTGAGAATGCAAGGTCATTGTTGGCTTTAGATTCGCCAGAATTTCTCACTCTCAGATAAAACCTGGCAATGTTCAAGATGGTGGCTATTCATTCAGACTTGGTCTCTGATTGACTATAAAAAATAGATCCCCCACTGACCAATGATGGCTATAAGCAGAAATCAAATACTTTCAGTTTTAATCCATTGAGATTTTAGAAGTTGTTGCCACAGCATAAATTATCATATCCTGAGTAGCATCAATTCTAATCTCTTGCACTTCTAGACAGGAAGAAGGCACTGTGTGTGTGCTTCTTTCTTATCTTTCTCTCTGGGCACTGGAATCGTGACTAAAAGAGCAACTCAGGATTTGCTCTTCTAAGTTTTTATTACAGCCATAAAGAGATCATTTGAAAATGACTCTACCCACAATTATGAAATGAATTTTATACATTTATTGAACAGTTAAAACTTATTTATTGCACTGGGAAACCCAGTGATTATTATAGAAATGTGTCTTTGATAGAGTTGAGGCGGAGGTTAGACAGCTCTCTTTCTATGTGAGCTTTGAAACTATAAAATCACCATTGGGATTCGGGTTATTTCCTGAGACTCTTTTCTAGGAAGACTATTGTTAAATGTCAATGGCTAAAGATGTTTTAAGATGCCCAAATCTGTATATATTTAGAATCACATGGAGTATTTTTATAGATCCAGATTTCTGGACTATACCCTTACATATTCTGAATCAGAATGTTTGGGAAGAGTCCAGGAAAAAGTTATTAAAAAAAAAAAGTGAAAGCCTAAACCTCAACTCCAAAAACCATCCATGGATATTGCTGACCGCAACCAAATTTGGCTGTTTTAAAATGTTTTTCCCTTCTGAACCCTGCCTGTGAACATACACTTTGAAGTCAGCTCTCAGATGAGTTCTTAGTTGGCTAAGACAGGGTTTTGCCTAAAAGTTTTTAGAACAGGAATTTCCTGGGGATCTGGGGGAGACAAGCCTAAGGGAAATAAGCAGTCCAAAGTACCACCAGCTTCACTATCTGTGGCATCGTAGAGGAGGCCACTGAGTGAAGATGGGATTCCTTGAAGATTTTTTTATTTTCACACTGTCAGAAACACAGAGCAAAGCCTATGTATATTAATAAGAAGTTTTAATCAAACAAACACTAATTTTTTTTTCTTTTGGAGAGAGAAAGAATCTAATTTATTCACATTTTTTTTAACACTAAGAAAAACCAAACCTGGAGTTATTAAGACCATCTGAAGTCCTGGCAGGACTCATGCATGTGTCTGAGTGGCATGCCACTGTCCACCTGACCTGCATCTCAGAAAGGAGTGGAACCTAAGTTATTCCCAGTTCACTCCCAGGTCACACTAGACACAGATACAAGTCTCCTTCTCCCTCCTTTTTTCAAGTCAAACATCTTTGCCATCACCTGGTTGCTTGATACCCAGATAAAGGTTTCTGGTATTATGGTTTAATACCCTGGCCTTATCTGAGCCATAAGCATGAAGCTGGTTCATCTTTATCTTTGAAAATATTCCATTTTCTTTCTTAAAGATTCCTATTCTTAGTTATTTATAAACCAATATACAGAATTAAATGACGATCAATGACAAATATTGTTTGACATTTGAAATCCTTATATTTGTCCTTTTCTTTAGGAATTCTCAATCTAATGAAAAGTAATCTTACTATTAAAAGCCTGCTTTCAAGCTGTGTATATTTGTGAGTTTATAGCAGTCATGGAGGTATAGAGTGGAAGGAGAAAAGGGATTATTTTCAATGGGCATCTCTAGGTGTTAACCAAATTAGCTTAGTTTAGCTATATATCACACTTTGTACTTATTCTATTTCACATTGTTCTAGGTATGCACATTGTCTTCTTTAATTAATTTCAGAAAACTAAACAAAACAAAATAATCATAAAAGCACTCATAGAAAACATAGTGTATATGGAAAACTGTACCAAAGATTTGGAGAAAATGGGGAGATTGACCTAACAGAAAGGCAAGCAACTAGATTGATGCCAGTTCTCTTTTCTAAAAGTGCTTATCAGTTCCATAGCTCAAGCTTTAGCTTCCTCCATGTTGCCCCCCTTTCCCTTTCCTTTCCTTATTGTTTTCTCCCTCTCCCTCCAGTTAATGTTCTTTTCTATACAGAGCAATTTATCTTTTACGTTTGTGGCCTTAGATCCCCAAGACAGAATCCTCAGGATCTCATTTTCTATTCTCAAGATGGTGTCAAAGTATATTTCTAAAAAGATACAATTCCTTCCTTAACAGTTGATATGCGCTGTTAAAAATGCATGCATATATATAGCCCCCTATAGAATTGTAAAATGTAAATTGTAAAGAAATTCGGACACTATTCTTTGTCAACATGAATCTCAGGAAGAAACTCTGGTCACTGTTCAGAGTGAATGGGAACATGTACCTAAAAGGCAGAAGTAAGAACTGAATAATAATAATAATAATAAAACAAATAAAAACACAATGTGAGAAATATATTAACTTTAATCTCTTAATATGTGGTACCGCGTTAGCAATTTTAAGGAACCAATATAAACCCAAAGATACCTATAATTTCTTATCTAACACCTGGTTATTTTATAATTTTTTTCCTCGCCCTAATCTTACACACAAATCCAGATGAATATGATGACTTTCTTTGCTACAATGCTTTTTTGATTTTTCTTTCAGCTCATTCATAAGTTGATGGGTTTGGCTGCAAAGCACACTTGCAATGTTGGCACACAAAATTATTCAAAAATAAATATTATTTTTTGTTTTTTTAAAATAAAATTATCATGCTTATTAAAATATTAAACAGAAGAAAGTATGAAAAATAAAAAAATACTAGCAAAAATTTTATTAACCAGAAAACACTAAGATTAATTTTAGGAGAATGTTATACTGACATCTCTCTATGCCTATATCCAGACAGATAAAAATAATTTTATAAGAACTGAATATTACATACTATTCTAAAAGTATACTTTTAAAATTTAATTTTATTTCAGCTTTTCAAAAGGATAGAAAGTAACATGAAACAGAAATAATTACTGAATTTTGGATATTTATTTATCACATGAATTATTCATCTCTAAAATTTCTCTATAAGTTAAAGACAAAAAATTATGGAGAATAATAAAAGTTCAGAATCTTTGTGATTTTTCTTATTATAGATTTCAATTTTATGTAGTATAAGCTCCCTGCTGTGACAGAAAAAGAGAACAAAACTCTCCCACCAACTCTACATTGCCATTAGTCACATTTAAATTTTTATTTTGTAAGGCACTACAATATTTCTATGCTTTTGAATTTAAACAGCTTAACAAATATGTGTCCTGGTGCCAATTATTTTGTAACAGTATTTTTTTTATTAAATGCATGTTCTTTTAATCTGGAGATTCAGTTTTTTCTAAAAAATTATTTTCTATCATATTTCTGAATGCTTCTTATTCCATTTGATAGCTTCTCCCTCTTAAGATCTTAATTTTTCTTATTTGGACAATTTTTATTCTTCCTATTATCGTGTCTTAAATTAATTTAATCTCTATTGTTTTCACTTCACATACACCATGTGAATATATATCTCTCCAGGAAATAGCCTTCTGGAAAGACATATCTGTGCTTATAAAAGTTCTGTAGTAATGCCTGAGCATCACACAGCCTGCAGTGGGGGTGGGGTAATTTATGAGAATTATAGGTGAAGGGAATGTAGATTACTAGTAGGTTAATCACACTAGCTAGTTGTTAGACAGCAGACCCAAGTGAGAATCTCAGTATGACTTTGATTGTGTAACCTAATGCATGGAAACTCCATTTCCTCATTTGTAATAATAGTTAACACATGCTTCATTGTACTTTATCAGCCAAATTAATATAACATAACTGATACGTAGTAGTTCTTCAATATATATTAAAACAAAAACAAAAACAACTTAAGTAATTTTGAGTAGTAAAGCAGCATGACTTACATTTATACCAGACAGTAACCTGATTTTTCTGAAAACAAATTTTATTTCTTTAATGTTTGTGTTAAACTTAAGGATCAGTTCAGTGAAAAGTAACAAAAACTACTGGTGTGTACAGGTAGTTTTAGAGTAAACTATCTTACTAAGATAATCAGAAGTAGCTAGATAATGGCAGAAAGAAGGGTGAAGAATAGTTCTTGAAAAGCTCCAAATTTGTCCCAGACATCAGTAACAAAATGAATGTGAAATGTTTCATAGAATGTGAAGGTCAATAAAAATATTTGCAATAACTGTCTTTCGTTTTGAAATATGTCATGATTAGAGAAGAGCAAAAGAGCTTTGAAATTAGGGAGACTTAAGCTTACATCATCTCATACTTGCCATTTAATAACTCACTTTTTTTAGGGAGTTTCCTTTTAAGGAGTATTAGAAAATTAATTTCAACTTTGCAAGGCTGTCAGAATTAGCATGTTGTGAAATAACTTCACATAGTTGCTCTCTGGTGAATTGAATTATTGGTCCCAATTTTTTTCTTCTCTCTCTATTTGCTGCATTAATTTATAGGTCATCCCTCTAGAGTTGGGTGTGCTTTCCCTGACTTGAGTTTGAAATGCTACCCTGTTTGGGCAGAAGATATGACACAAGCGAAAGCTGGAAATGTGCTTGCAAAATTCTGCTTGCCCTTCTTGTGTTTCTGCCATCACCACAGAAGAGCTTTCCTTGTGTGGCTGGTGTCTCTTCAAACTGCGATCTAGAATAAAGACACATGTGGGAGACCTGGGTCTAACTCATAGTGAAGAGCCAAACTTGGACCCACAGCCTGAAGCAGAGATGCCTACTTAAGCTGAGTTTAAATTGGCTGACCTTATGTCCACTGCAAGAGAAAATGCTCACTGTATTATGGGTAGGTTGTTACCCAGTGCTATTGTGATGATAGATGACAGATACTCTGTCCAGTACGATGTCTTCAAAATAAACGCACATGATGATTTATATGATAATTAATGACATTGCTATGACCATTTTTGAAGAGGAAGTTGAGCAAAGCAAGAGTGTTAATAGTTATATGAGATAGACAAAGGAGCAGAGAGTATGAGCAAACATTTTTGAGAAGGATCACCTTTAGTGGCATTTTTAAAGATAGATCTGAGTTCACATCTTCTCTTACCATTTCTTAGGTAGGTGGCTTGATCCAAAGAAATAGATACTCTCAGTCTTATCTCAACTATAATGTCCTAAGTGAATTTGTGAATTCAAGATTACAATGGTGCTTCACACAGTGCTTAATTTTTTTCTAACGATTAGGTAGTGATGCACATGTGAGCAGTAAAGCAGGGCCATCTGTACAATTCAGGGGTTCCAGTTAAGCAACCTTCACCAAGGAATGAGGATATAAAGTTCATATCAACCATGCAGTTCCAAAACTCACACCCATAATCTTCCCTACCAAACCCTTGTTTATCCAACTGGCATCTCCAACAGTTTTCCCATATTAAACACATTTGCTCTCTATCTGAATCCTCTTTCTCTCATGGTTTAAACTCTGTAGATCCTCACAGTACACACATTTGGTGTCCTGTTGCTTTCTACCTTGAAATCTTTCAGAATGTAAGCTTACTCTGTAGTGGCGGTTCTTTATTTTAACGGCTTCCTGCCTTTAATAATTTATTTCAGAGAAACTAAATTTAAAAAATAAACACAGCTTCATAAAAAGTTTCATGTACTAATAACGAGTGTGTGAATGCCAAACATGGTAAGCAACTTACACAGCAACTTGCTCCCTAATGGATCAGAGTATTTTATTTCATTTAAATGCTTTAAAACAGCAGTTTTCTGATCCTTCAAAGGTAAGTAAAAATTGCAACTATTTTATTTTTATTATTATTTAAATTTGCCACTTGATGTGCACTTTTAAAAAATAATGTACATTGTTTTTTTTGGCCACTTTAAAAAAGGAAATACTTGATTACCTAGCCTAAATAATACAGGAAAGAACATCCAAAATATACAATTTTGAAAATGAAATTTTGGTGTACAGATATATTAAACATGAACAGAATTATGCCCCAAGTTGCTGGCGATCCAAAATATGCTATATGTTTTTTTCTTGAATCCAGTTAAATCTTCTCTTTGATTTTAGAATTTAATGGAAGTAAAAATATTTTAATAAAGTTTCTTAATGCCAAAAGCAATGGAATTGTATTGAGCCATTAAAAGAGAAATTGATAAGAAATTACTGAATATGAAGCCATTATAGGTATATTCTTTAAATTTTATTCAAAATTATTCTCCCTGGTGGCTATTAATAATACCTCTTAATTTGCTCAATTTTTCTCAAAGAGGTAAGTTCCCAAAGAGAGAGGCAGATCACCATCTCCTGTATGGCTTCTATACATTTCTAACACTTCCTTAAATTGAAAAAATTGCCTAAGTTATACTTACCTGGAATTAAGGAGTGCTTGTGCCCATAAGAATATTCAAAAAGGGTATTTATAGTTCCTTTAAGAATACCATCTATAAACGTTGAAATGGAAAGATTAACTTTTATTTCCCAGAGCTCTTAAAACCAGTGATAATGGCGTGAATAACATGACTTTTTCTACCAGAGGAACTATCCCGTCTTAGGTGCTAAATTAATTTAATTTGAGTTTAGTTCTACCCTGTATGGTCCAAGTTCCTGATCATAATTTTTATAAGCTGTTGCCTTATTTGCTAGACAATCTTCATAGAGCTATGTGCCATTGTGTATTTTTACCTCTGTGTGTCCCCCTCTCTTCCTCTCTCCCCTATAATGCTGTTTACCATTCATTGTCAGTATGATATTGTGCTAGGAGTATAATAAACAGAAAATACTATAAAACACCTAGAAAAGATATTAAAGTGTTTGGATTGCAAATGGATATTGACAGTGCTCTCATAACCTCAGACCCTTGACTTATTTTCCTATATTTAATCCATTTATCCTCTTCCTTCCCAGGGCTTGAAAATACAGCCTTTTGGGGGTGAACTTCTTTGTTTGAGCCCACATAGGTCCTGGATTTCTAGAGCTTCTCCATTGTTATAGTTTGGGGATCTTTCAATGTCTTAACTGTATACTTCTCAATATTCATTCTTCTCCAGGGTTAGATTAGAGGGCAGATAGGAACAAGCTTATTCGGATTCATGTCGCAGGACATTCTTTTTCTGCTTCTAAAAGTTAGGACCTTTCCCCCAAATCTGTTCTTCCTTTAGGGTGCCTCTTATTTATAATTATCTCAGAAGGTGGTTGCCAACCCATCCACATCAGAATCATTCAGGGGTGCTTTTGAAAAAGTTCAAATTCTTGCCCAGGGAACTGAAATAGTTAAAAGCTCTCCAGGTGATTCCTTTATACATTAGAATGCCTGGACCACCACATAAATGGCACCATTAACCACCCAATTGCCCTTGCCAAACTCTGGCCATCAATTCTGATGATTCTATGTCTCTCATCTTCTCTACACTTAATCAATAACCTAATCTACAAATTTACCTCTTAGGGATGTCATGATGATAAGAGATAACCATCTAAGACAGTGATTTATAATCTGATTAGGTAGAACACTGAAACATTAAATTAATTAATTCTTGTGTGCAATTTATACTCTTCCCACAAAACAAATATAAATACTCCTTAGGGAATAAGATACTAAGTTGTTGAACAAGATGCTAAATCAAAGCGCATGGAGTCTAATCTACCAGATTTCCTCATACTTTTCTGGTTTCTAGTTTCCCTTATCATTTCTGAATTATCTTTCCAAATCTCAAAATAGACACTGTAACCTTTCTTAATTATTGTTTTTGGTAAAAAGACATGGTGTATTTTACTTTAGTACATTAAGAATGACACTGTTAAATCATGTGTTCTGCTTCCAAGTGATAGAAACTAATTTTCTAGAAGCTTAAATAACCCAGAATTTTGCTACAAAGCAAGATAGAGAACAAAAACTTGAGGATAATTTTTCTTGTAATTGTGTCTTATCATTTGCTTGAACTGCTTTCTGACAGAATTTTTTTATAATGACCATTGTTATACCTAATGCTTCTGAGTATATTTCTTGATTTCGTTAGTATTTGTTACTTAAAATCTTAATGCTATGTTTTTGCTTCCTTAAGAATGTCCAACACTGATTCATAATTTTTAAAGTTAACTTGTATTTTTTTCTGATTATAATGAAATAATGACTAATGGCTAAAAGTTGAAAAACAAAAGAAAGTATAAGGACAAAAAAAAGAACTATAATTCTAGAAAATATGTATCTGAACCTAAAAACATATTTAAAGAAGAGTCTATGAAACTCTAAGCATTTACTAAGCTCACAGCTCCATTTTAGGAAAAATGGCAATAAATGTTTATTAAGCACATACTTTGTACCAGGCATGTGGTGAGAGCTGAGTGTTTAGTAGTGAATAATTCAGATACAGATGCTATAGACTCTTTCATGGAATGTGCAGCCCTGAATTTTCTTTTATTTATTTTACATTTTATATTTTTATTTTGGCAGAAGTTGCTATGGACATACCATTAAGTGAAATGATATCATATACTAACCCAGTTCACTCATTCAGCAAACATTTATTGAGTGCCTTTTAGTCAACATAAGTAACACTAGATACTTTAAGAAAACACCATAGAAATCTTAGTGGCTTAAAATAATAAGGCTTCCTGTCTGGTTCGTGTTTCAGTTTGATGGAGGTTGGGATCCTCTCCCAGCAGTGCCCTGGGGATTCTGACATCTTCTACTTTGTGATGTCACCATTTTTAATGCAGATCTTTATGGAAGAATATAGATTATCACATGGGATTGTTACAAGGTTCATACCTCAAGAGGCCTATATTACATGTCATCACATTCTTTTGGTTAGATTTAGTCATATGATTCCCAACCTAGCTGTGAATGAGGGACCCAAGAAGAGGAGATTAAAAAGGGAATCTGTGAATACTTAGCTTGGTCTCTGTCATAGCTCATCAAATGTCCATCTCAGCATTTTCCATACATAGAGTACAGCCTACTCCCATTTTCTCTTTAAGAAAGACAACCTTGAATCTTATCTAGTCAAGGTCTATATCACTGGGTTATAGATAGTCCTTTCTGTCACAATTTTTGGCTTGATAGTGTAAAGAATAAAGGAACAAATGATTTATTGCCTTATGCCTATATATAGTTGGGGAATGGATACTATCTAACAGCAATAAACACAGCAGAAAGGTAAAGAAAGGGAATATTCCTTAGTCCCTGATTTCCAGCAATCTAAAGCCCCTGAGAAAAGATACTAAGAAGGTTTTCCATCTTGGAGGTGGTAGAAAAAAAAAATGCCCTAATTAGTATGGGAAGAATTTATCCCTGAAAATAATTTTTAACAAGACATAGAAGTAAAATTTAAAAGGCACCAAAAATATGAAACTTGGATGGGTTTTTGAAAAGGGGATGTTATTTGAAAAATATCTAAAACAATGTCTGTCACATAATAAACATTTATTTAACAGGATCAGCTATGTACTTTGGGTTGCAGGCATTAGAAGGACTCATTCAAACTGGCTTTAAAAATTAGGAAATTTATTATTCATAAACCATGAAATCCAGATTCAGTATAGACTTCAAATTTGGGATACTTAATGGGTCCATGTTCTTTTCTTCTTTTTGCCCTGTTGGAGGGCTCCTCATAAGAAGATTACCAGTAACATTAAGGGCAGCACACTTTCTTGACCACATGTTGTAGCAGTTTATGAAAATTTTTAAAGACAAGCATGGGGAAGACTGGAGAAAACTCAATGTATCTTAGATATGCACTGTTTAATATGGTAGCTACTACCCACATGTGGCTATTGAACAAAAAATGTAGCTATTGCCACATGTTGGGTGATATTTTTTTATTGAGATGTAATTGACATATAACATTGTGAAAGTTTAAGGTGTACAACATGTTGATCTGATACGTTTATATACTGCATTATGATTACTGCTATAGTGTTAGCTAATACCTCTATCACGTTGCATAATTTATTTTTTGTAGTGGGAATAATTAAGATCTACCTCTTAGCAATATTGAAGTTTATAAGACACATTATTGTCTATAATGACTATGTTGTGCATAAGAGCTCTAGGACTTATCTAATAGTTACAAGTTTGTACCTTTAACATTTCCCTAATTCCCCTTCCTCCATCCCAATACCTGGTAACTACTATTTAACTCTGTTTTTATGAGTTTGGTTTTTTCAGATTCCACACATAAGTGAAATCATACAGTATTTGTCTTTCTCTGTCTGACTTATTTCACTTAACATAGGCTCTCAGGTCCATCCATGCTGTTGCAAATGGCAGGATTTCCTTCTTTTTCATAGATGAGTAATATTCCATTGTATGTGTATGTATATGTACCATATTTTCTTTATCTGGAATAATAATATTTTGGCTATTTTGGGTTAAATACAATATTTTATTAAAATTTGATTCACCTGCTTATTTTTACTTTTTGGGGTCAGTGCAGGCTTAGATATATTGAAATGAAAAACAAGGAGGGATGGGGAAGGAGGTGAGGTTAGGGTATTAATCAAGCAGTAGCCTATGCAGGGTCTTGAACCCTATGTCATAGAATTTCAATGTTATTATTTTATCATTGGCATGTCACTGAAGTTCTGATATTTATTTCAGCAAGTTCATTGTCTGCTTTTAGAGAATGGGTTTCAGGGGATAAAAAAAATTGGCAAGGGTTCCAGGAGACTTAGTCGCAGTAATACAGGCAAGAAATGATGAGGCCTGGAAAAGCAGCAGTGGGGATGATAAATGAACAGATTCAAGAAACAGTAGAATTTTGTGATTTATTAGATGCTTGAGAAGGGCTCAGGGAGAATATAGTGGGACTTGTGGGTCTCAGCCTTGGGTACCTGACATCCCGTGTTCATAGATGTAGGAAATATGCAAAAGGGAGACAGTTTGAGACAAAAGCTGAAAAACATGGCAGGTGGTGGGAAAACAAACAAACAAAACAAAACATGATTTGAGAATAGAGATTGGAGATGGTGATTATTTCCATGCCCTCAACGACAGAGCCTCTTCGGAGAATACTCAAAATGAATTGTATTGTTTTGGAATGTTATTCTTCTGAGTTATTGTCTTTTCTGGTTTTAAGGAACCAAACATATTTTTATTCCCTCAGTTTCTCTAACAAGTTAGCTTATACTCTGACTTTTATTAATGAATAAGGAATTCAATTTTCTAAGTTTCTCAGTGTCTCATTATTAACAGGCAGGTAATTTTGGTTTTTCACAGCAGAAACTAAATCATCTCTGTGCATTTCAGCTTTGTCAGTGCAGTTTTGGCCTGTCATAGCAAAAAGTGTAGCTTGATTCAATTTTCTTTTCAGTTGCTAGGCTCAAAATGGAAAGGAATTTAGAATTCAAAATAGTTTTGTGTCTTTTATTGCCATACATCCTATAATACGTTATGTTCTGCTCTACTATATAGCTACCTACTATGTTTGCCTACATAAATATGATTTTATTTTCCTGGAGAGGTATTGAAAGACAGAGGTTTTTATGTCACCCTTGGTGTTTGGCTTCATTGGTGAAACTGCTGTGGCAGCAGGAGACAGAATGAATATGCTTGACAGAAGCAACTTTATAAAGTACAGCTAGCTGTCTTTTGATTTGAAGTGAGTCTCTTATAGGCAGAATATAGAAGGGCCTTGTTTTCTTATCCATTCAGCCATTTTATCTTTTCATTGTAGCATTTAACCCCTTTAGATTTAAAATAAGTGTTGATAGATATGTAGTTATTGCCATTTTACTATTTATATTTTTTACTTTTTTCTTTTTCATCTAAAAAAGTCCTATTACTTTTTCTTGTAATACTGGGTTGATAGTGATGAACTCCGTTAGCTTTTTTTTGTGTAGCTTTATCTGTCCTTTGAGTCTAAAGTATAGCTCTGCTGGGTAGAGTAATCTTTGTTGTAAGAGCTTGCTTTTCACCACTTTGAATATTTCCTGTCAATTCCTTGTGGCCTGCAAAATTTCTGTTGAGAAATCAGCTGACAATCTAATGGAATCTCTGATGTAGGTAACTAATTGCTTTTCTCTTGCTGATTTTAAGATTCTCTGTCTTTAACATTGGCATTTTTAATTATAATGTTTCTTGGTGTAGGCCTCTTTGGGTTCATCTTGTTTGGGACTCTGTGCTTCTTGGGCTTAAATGTCTATTTTCTTCACCAGGTTAGGAAAATTTTGTATCATTATTTCTTCCAATAGATTTAAAAAAATTTGTTTTATTATTAGTTTAAAGTATACAAATGTTTAGACATTTATATAATTTATAAAATGGTCCCCCTAATTGCTTTTTCTCTCCTCTGGCTCTCCACCGAGCCATTACAGTAATGTTAACTGCAATCCCTATGCCACGCTCCCCATACCAGTGACTATCTATCTACTACTAATTTATAAGTTCAAATAAATTTTCAATTCCTTGCTCTCTTTCTTTTTCTTCTTCTGGTATCCCTATGATATAAATGTTGGGACACTTGACATTGTCCCAGAGGCCCCTTAAACTATCCTTCTTTTTTCAGATTCTTATTTTTTTGGCTGTTCTGATTGTGTGTTTTCTATTATCTTATCTTCTAAATTGCTGATTTGATCCTCAGCTTCATCCAATCTATTGATTTCTTCTAATGTACTCTTCATTTCAATTATTATATTCTTCATTTTTAATTGGTTCTTTTGTGTATTTTCTATCTCTGCATCTGGCAGGTTGCTTGTCTCCATTTTATTTAGTTCTTTTTCTGGAGCATTGGTCTATTTTTTTATTTGGGAACATGTTTCTTTGTCTCCTCATTTTGGCCACCTCTCTATGTATTAGAAAGGTATCCTAACTCTCCTCGTCTTAGTAGAGTGGCCTTATGTAATAGGTGTTCTGTGGGGCCCAGTGGTAAATCTTTCTTGGTCACCTGGGCCAGTCTCTAGGTGTGTCCTTTTTGTGGGTTATGTGTTCCCTCCGGTTATAGCTGACATTTTATTGCTGTTTGAATGCCAATGGGAGGGAATAACCTTCTGGCTGATTGTGAGGACTGGCAGTGAGGGGCTCATCAAAGAGAGCAGGATTTACTCTAGCGGGCCTCTGGTGCCTGCCCAATCTGCCCTTTGGGTGTGTTGTCCTCAGATATAGCCCTGGGTGGTGCTCTGGTTAGAGTCTGAAGCTGGCCATTCGGTATGCTGGCCCTGGGGCCTCCTAGAGAAGGCTTTGCTGCAGGCCAAGTTCAGCCACAGCCCGTGCCCTGCTTGGGGCCACCTGGCAAGAGTCATCAAGCAATCCGCAGATGGCCATCACCCATGCTGGGCTTAAGGTGCTCCAAGAGGCCCAGCTGTGAACTGAGGCCAGGCTTGGGGCTTGGGGTTGCTCAGCCAGAGATGTGGGGCATACAGAGCACAGATGCTACTTGTTTGTGTTTTGCAAATCTTTGAGAGATTTTAGGAAAGTTTATAGCATGAGCCAAGAGAGGCTGTTTGTATGGAAAAGTCACTAGAAGTATGTTGGGTGGACCCACAAATTGTATGAGACGGGGTCTCAGGGAACCAACAGGGAAAGGCAAACAGTGTTAGCCAGGTTGATAGAGAGTCAAATATGGTGGCTGCCTGTGTCTGCATACTTGGGAACAGGGACGCTCAACAATGAAACAATGTATTCTGCCAGCACTTCTTTCAGGGAGAAAGCTGCCCCTCCAGTACTTGCCTTGAAGCCAAACCATTCAGTTCTTCCTCATATGTCGCTGGCAGCTTTCAAGCCTCTGCTCCAGAGCTGGAGTTCAGAGTGAGTGGGTCTGTCAGGAAGTAAGTCCATGCATGGGCCTCTTAAAAGGAATGTCTGTGATTCTAGCCATTCTTTGTCTCACTCAACAACAATCTCTGCTGCTTGTCATAGCCAGATGTGGGGATTTCTTTTTCTTGCATTGGAACCTTGGGCTGGAGAATCCATTGTGAGGCTGAGAACCCTCGCTTCTCAGGGTGTGCTTGAGATATTTTTCCCGATTTTCAACTGCCACACACAGGTGTGAGACCAGCCTGTTTCTTGTCTCTGTCCCTCCTACCAGTCTCCACTTGGCCTCTCCTATATGTCCTTAGTTGTATGACTTCTGTTCAGCTAGATTTTAGGTGACTCCCAATGATGGCTGTTCTGTAGTTTAGTTGTAATTTGATGTGGTTGTGAGAGGAGGCAAGCACACTGTTTACCTACTCCTCCCTCTTGACCAGAAAGTCCGTTTGTCTTTAATTCTTTAAAAATATTTCTTTCATATTATTGCAAATGGTAAGATTTCATTTTTTATGGTCAAGTAATATTTCTTTTTCTTTATCTAGTCCTCTATTGATAATCACTTTTTCTTTATCTAGTCCTCTATTGATAGGCACTTAGGTTGCTTTCATATCATAGCTGTTTTAAATAGTGCTGCAGTGAACATAGGGTGCATATATTTTTTCAAATTAGTATTTTAGAGTTCTTTGTATAAATACCCAGAAATGGAATTGTTGGGTCATAAGGTAGTTTTACTTTAAATTTTTTGAAGAGCCTCCAAACTGTTTTTCATAGTGGTTGCAGTAATTTGCAATCCAACTAATAGTGCACAAGGGTTCCCTTTTCTCCACATCTTCGTCAACACTTGGTATTTGTTGATTTATTGATGATAGCCATTCTGACAGGTGTCAGGTGATATTTCATTGTGGTTTTAATTTACATTTCTCTGATAATTAGTGACATTGAGCATTTTTTTTATGTGTCTATTGGCCATCTGCATGTCTTCTTTGGAGAAATGTCTATTTGGTCCTCTGCCCATTTTTAATTAGTTTTTTTTTTGTTGTTGTGTGTGTCAAGTTGTATGAGTTCTTTATACATTTTGAATATTAACTCCTTATTGGATGTATCATTGGTAAATATCTTTTCCCATTTAATAGGTTGTCTTTTCATTTTGATGTTATGCAAAAATCTAGAGGGAATTATGCTAAGAGAAATAAGTCAGACAGAGAAAGACAAATACCATATGATCTCATTTATATGTGGAATCCAAATAACAAAGTAAATGAACAAACAAAGCAGAAAGAGACTCATAGATACAGAGAACAAACTAATAGTTGCCAGATGGGTGGGAGATTAGGATGCTGGTTGAAAAGGTGAAGGGATTAAGAAGTACAAAATAGTCATAGGAATGTAAAGTACAACATAGGTAATATAGTCAATAGTAATGTAATAACTATGTATAGTGCCAGGTAGTTAGGACACTAATTGGGATCACCTTGTAAATTATACAAATGTCTACCCACTATACTGTCTGCCTGAAACTAATATAAAATAATATTAAATGTCAACAGTAATTGAAAATAAAAAAATGAAAAAAATTTATTGAGTAATCTTTAGTGTTGCTGTTAAAAGTGTCAGGTGAATATGATATGATCTTGTCTTCTGAATGTAATATTTTCCAGAGATTTTACAATTTTCTATTTATCTTTGATTATCTTTAATTTTTTTAAAAATGTTTTTATAAAATGTTTTTCTTATCTTTTTTGTTTGATGTTCTGTAGAGTTTTCTACTTAGATGTTCAGATGTTTCCTTCTTTGTTTCCTCCTTTCTATTTTTTTGGGGAAATTTATCTTAATTATTCCTTCAAGTAGTCCCTTCTATATGAAGTTTTTTCTTCTGTAACTCTTATTATTTTGATATTGGCACTTTAGAATTTATATTTGTTTAACTTTTTTTGTCTTTTTCTGAAATAGGTCCTCAATATGATTTTTCACTCACTAAGTTGTTCTTTTGCTGTATCCATTCTTTATCTTTTACCCATGCATTAACTCAAGAGTTAACCAAACTTTAAGATTAAAGGCACAATCCTCAAGACCCCCAAGTTTTCCCCAGACTTTCGACACTAGCTGCAAGTTCACAGGTCCTTAGTATTAGCCTCTCTTTAGACAAGCTAGTTGCAAATTGAAGGGTCACTGTGGATTCCTTCAGATTTGATAATTTGATGGAATGACTTATGGAACTCAAGAAAGTGTTGCACTTAGGATTCCAGTTTTATTATAGCCCAAGGATAAAAATCAGAACCAAAAGAAGAGATACAGCGGGTGTAATCTAGGGTTGGGAGGTTCCCAAATGCAAAGTTCTGTGTCCTTCAGGATGCATTAGGCTTCTCATTTTGGTATGTAGTAATATGCAGTATTGTTATATTATGAGACATGCATCCAACACGAGTATCCAAAGTATTTATTGAGGATTCATTACATAGGCATTATTGATTGAGTTACTGCCCATATGGTTGCACTCAGTCTCAAGGCCACCATTTCTCAGAGGCTGGGCTGATTTCACATGGCTCACACTCCAATCTTCTTGATCTTTCCAGCATGGCCAACCTCACATTGAATTGTCTTATTTGGTCAAAGCTCTCTTTGGTAAAGTAAATTTTTTTACTATACACTACTTTGTTCATTTCAAAAAATTATATTTTTATAACTAGTATTTTTATTTTTATATTTTATTTAGATATTTACTTCTTTTGTTTCATAAAATTTCTTGTTCTGTTTTGTTTATATCTTTTTCTCTGATGGTATCTGGCATCTAGTTCATGATTCTCTCTCTTTTTACTTTTATTGAAATATATAATTAGAATAAAAAAATCTACACATAATTAATGTATACAATTTGGTGGGTTTGTACATATACATACTCATGTTACTACCATCACAATCTAGGTAATAAACCTATTCATCACCTCCAAAAGTTTCCTCGTGTACCCCTTCCTGAGCTTTCTGCCATTTATTTTTTTGGGGGTGGTGTTGAAAAAATTTAACATGAGATCTACAATCTTAACAAGTTTTTAAGAGCAAAATATTGTTAGCTTTAGTCACTATTCTGTACAACAGATCTCTGAAACTTTCTTTGTTGTTTTCTTTTAACGTGGTTGTACTTATTTTTCCCTCAAAGTCCATGTTAAGATAAAGGGATAAACACAATAACTTTTTTTTTTTTTTAGTGACAACTCAGGTAAGTTCAAAGGAGAAGAGGAAAAGCACGAATGTAAAGACCTACAGAATATCACAGTTCATTGTTCTTTCTCCACCCTGAATGACTCTTCAGCAAAGATTTTATTCTCAGCGGTTTCACCCTAGTCCCATGATGAGGAGGAGACTTTACTTAGATTATATAAAACCCATCATTGTAGTTTGAAAGAGATGGCATAGGAGACTGAACACCTAGGGTCTTCAATCCCTATCTACTTTCTCTGCTCCTCCTCCTGTGAGAGCTTCTGTGAAGCTGCATTAAGTTTTGAGAAATAGGAACTGATGGTCTCAAGGGAACAGCTGAACTCAAGGGCTTTTCCTCATTTATCTCTCCTTATCCCACTGGCTGGACCCTGCCTTGGGGTGGTGGCCTCACCTCCTACCTACACAATATTTCAAATATCTCTCCTTTTCTCCAAGTGTTTTCCATAGTTGTCACTGTTATTTTTTAGGTTTCTAAAAATTTCAGTAGTTCTCTTTCCTACCACTAATCTTAGGTGGAGAAAGCAGCCTGTGCTAATTAATTCTGCCCCTTGTTATGAATCAGAATCAAATGATTGTTTTTGATCTACATCACAAAGATCAGACATCATAGGCTAAGTTAAAGTATTTAAGAATACATCTCTAATGGAGAGTTAAACCAGATTTTAAACCCCACCTGACTCAATCTAAAGTCTGTGCTCTTTCTCTGTTTTTCTCTGTCCCTATGAGGGTTTTGACTAGACTGAACTTCCTTTTCTGTAGCTTTGTAGTAATCAAAGCTTTTCCTTACCTACTCCCATTGTGACCAGAGGAAAAAGCAGTTGGAGTGAGTTATGAAATGTCTGCTCAGTGGCAAGCTCTCTGAAATGCTTCAAATGAGAAATTACAATTATAAGTAGCAGTATTACAGCCTCTGCGTTTTTCCACAGAGCAAATTCATTGCTGGTTTTTCTGACCTTGAAATCTTGTGCCACTGCGTTTTACAATTAGCAGACTCTAAATGTATATTCAGGTCACATCTGTGCTGAATTGTTTTATTTATGTTGATTGATTGTGGATTATGACACAGCATCTCTACTCATTCAGGGTAAGTGGAGTGAGGAGTTTTAAGGACAAAGAGTAAACCAGCTGCAGAAAGGTCGAGAAAACAGAAGAATGTTATAACTTGATAATGTAAACTTCAAGAAGGCATTTTTATTAAACCATAAAAAACATCTGTACCATCTTAAGACTAAAAGTTCAGGCTTATTAGGCACTGGCTGCTTAATAAATTTTGCATACAGTCATTATAAAACTCTTCTCCACTGCCACGGCTCCTGAGGAGATACATTTAGTTTATTCCTTACATGGGAAATATTTCAAACTTTTTCCTAAATATCCTCTAACAGTCAACAAGAGTTAGTAAATATCTTCAGGGTGATAGCTAGAATTAGGTATAGAAAATTCTTATAAAAAATTTAAAATAAAATTTTTTTAATGTTTATAACTTCACTTCAAAAATGTATGCAATTTTGCACTCTACTACATAATATAACCGTTTGCTTTAAGAAATAAAAATATCACCCCTTGCCTAAATCTTGTGGTTTGCGAGCTAGTTCAGTTCTATTGAATTAGAATCTCAGAAATATGAACCTCTACATATTTTTGTACGGCTGTGCTAGTGTTTCTGATGTGTAGCCAAATTGAAAGCCACTGCTGTAGGAGGATGAGTCTTAGTTGTCAAGCTAAGACTGTCAAGCTCTGCTTGAGAGAGAAGAACTGAACTCTGTTGATTGGATTTTATTCTCTAAATCTAGGGAGTGATTAAAATTGTGAGGTTATGAGGACAAAAGAGAAAAGTATGGTGAAGGTTACTGATAAGAGTCTCACCAGCTGAAGAATGTTGGATATGACACTACTGCAAAGTGACAACAAAAACCCTGCCCAAGTCATTGACAATGCAAGTTGTAGCTTTGTCTAGCATAGGCCATTACATTTTTTAAAAAATGGGTCATTTTTTCAATTGCCTTCTTCAAAAGTTCGTGATTATAGCTTGGTCTGCGGCTGTTCATTCAGATATATAAACAAAGGCAAAAATTTTCCTTTTGGTTTTCTATTGAGTCCCTCTGTGGTTTTGGTATAACTCACTACCTCAGTCAACTGAGGGACCCACTTTATTGCCTATGACCATCAGGGAAAAGGGAAAGAGAAGAACAGAAATGCCTACTAGAAAGTCACTTTTTCTAGTAGTCTCTGTAGCAGAAATTGTTGGTTTCCCTTTGAATATTCATTTACTGATTTTTGTTGTTGTTGTTGTTGTTACAAATAGAACCATGATTTAAGTTCAGGTATCCATATTTCCCTACATGACTTGAGGTGATTTCTGATTAAAATAGGTGGTTTTGGTCTTCTATTAGGTAATTTGTTTAGGAGGGGCTTATGATCCAATTCTGGCCAGAACCCCAAAATACAGTTATTAAGGGCTTCTCCTCTTAGATGGGAGATTCCAAAGAATTCTGTACTTTTTGTGTCTTAGTCTATACTCTTGTGTAGGTGTAATGTTTTGAATTCCAGGAGCCATCCTGCTCTGTGAGAAGAGCTAGCCCAGAGGCAAAGCTGAGAAGATGCTAGAGAGCCCTTTTTTGACACTCATTATTTTTTATAAATAGACTTGAATTTTTAGAGACAGACTCATAGGAAAATTGAACAGAAGGTACAGAGATTTTTCCATATAGTCCCTCTCCTGCTCACAATAGCCTGCCTAACTGTCAACATTTCAAACTTGATTGTTAAATTTGTTAAAATTGATGAACCTACATTGACATCACTATCACCCAGTCTAAAGTTTACATTAGGGTTCACTCTTGGTGTCATACATTCTGTGGATTTTCACCAATGTATAATAATGTATATTCATCATTATAGTGTCATACAGAATAAATTCAGTCTTCTAAAAACCCTCTGTGCTCTACTTATTCATCTTTCTTTCTTTCCTAAACACTGACCTTTTGACTGTCTCTGATTTTGTCTTTTCCAGAATGTCACATAGTTGAAATCATATGTAGACTTTTTAATTTTTTTTTTTCATTTAAGAATATAAATGTAAGATTCTTCCATGTCCCCTCATGGCTTGATAGCTTATTTCTCTCTGCATTTTTTTATATGCGAGATAATAAACACCCTCATTTCTACGACTTTTTAAGTTGAGACGTTCTGTAACTTAAAACTAGATAACCAATATGGTTTCTAATGATTGATATATTGAGAATAGAAGTCAGAGGAGCTGACCTTTAATTCTAGATTGAGCACTAATTATGTGATATAGGACAGGTCATTTTCTTTCTGGAACAGAAACTGCATGCCTTCCAAGCTCTCATAAATCCGTTTTGCTTTGGATGATTGGTATAACCAGTCAGTGCATGGCATCTCTCTGACAGGTGTTATTGTTCTAATGGGAACACATCATAATTTGATCCAATCAGAGAAGAGAGAGATCATTATATTTAATAAAAAAATTTTTTTAGCTGAATACGGCTACAGCAGCACATATTCTCTTTTGTTACTGGTGGCCATCTTGTGAGTCTGAGGTGAATCAGTCACGTGATGAAGTCAATACCAAGGATAGAAGATGAGAGTTATGGAACAAACCTAGATTATCGGGTCACTGATCAGGCCATATGTGGAGTTTACTCCACTTCTGGAACTTCAGTAAAGAAACATAATAAATTAATTTATTGTTAAAGTCATTTGGTATCTAAATTTTGTCTTTTTCAGCTCACATTATACTAATGGATGCCAATTCCTCTACAGTTCAAATGAGAGGCTATAAGTACATGCTTTGAAATGTTAAGACACCATACTCATTCAAGAGAGTATTATTCGTTCATTTTAATAAGCATGCATCTTTCATGGAATATTGGGAAGATGAGTACACAATTATTGAATGTCTGCCAGGTGAAAGAAAGTCTGCAGAGGTTTTAAATTTCATTTTTACAAAAATTCAATGAGATATTATCAAGTCTATTTAATAGATGGTGAAACTGAGTGTTATGGACTGAATGTTTACACTCTCTTAAAAATTCATATGTTGAATAACCCCTAAACTGATAGTATTCAGAGATGAGTCCTTTGAGAGATGATTAGATCTTAAGAGTGAAGGCTTTATGAATGGGATTAGTGACCTTATAAAAGAGATCCTGAAGAACTCTTTTGACCTTTCTTATACTATGTTGGCCATTTGTGAATCAGGAAATAAGCCTTCACCAGACACTGAATCTACTAGTACCTTTACCTTGGACTTCCAAGATTTCAGAACTGTGGAAAACAAATGTTTGTTGTCTAGATCACCCAGTTTGTGGTATTTTTGTTATAATATCCTAAATAGACAAAGAAAGATCCCGAAGCACACAGATGTTAAATAAAAGGCCCAAAAGTACATGATTGATGCATATCAACTTTTGAATAGTCTAAATCTAACTGTTTTCAAAATCTGTTCTTTTCACTACCATGAACTACTTTCAGTTTAACAGTTCTGGGAACAATGTAATAAAAACAATGGCATTTGAGTTAAGTCCTGTGGAGAGGTAAGATTTATCCAAAGGGGTTAACATGAGTAACAACACAGAAAGTGTTCAGGAAGTGAAAAAGGTTCCAATTTCTTCACATTCTTACCAGCACATTTTCCTTCCTTCCTT